>CAWVNZ010001226.1:0-31337 GCA_963930735.1 Dioctria linearis
AAACAATGCGTCAAGAAGACTTCAAAGTCACTTAGACGAGTTCTATGCATGTGTATCAAATAACATCTTAATAATTTTATTGAAATTTCATTATCTCCCATTGCGGAGATTAAATGGGCACTAAATCGCAATGGTATGGTAGTCTAGTGATTATTTGCCAGAGGAACAAACTGATGAAGTAGATACAGACTTTATAGTCTCCGTCTCATTTAGAACGAAAGGTAATTGGCTTTGATGTTTTGGTGATTGTTCTAGCAGAAGTTTTCTCAGAAACAAGTTTCGTCTGGTTCTATTTTTGTTGCCCTCCAGAGCTATTAACGCCCAACTGAAAAGATGATAATAATTTGTTGATGTGCAGATATTTATAGTTTGACGAACATGTTTATTCTGGAGAAAACGCCGTGGGTGTAAAATTTGTTATAAAGTTTTGCTTAATTTTAGAATGTGGTGTAAGTGGAGTTAATGACCCGGTGTTCCAGCTGATTTCAAAGAAAAGTCATGCGGTTTTAAGGCACATTTTATATTCTCGAAATTCCAATATTTTGGTCTTGAGTGTAGACCATTATCAAGGCTAAACAAAGGAAAATCCATAATTCAAAATTAATTATGCAAAGCAATAGAAAAACAAATTTGATTTTACCTCAGAATTTGGTATGTCAAAAAAAATTTTGTTGTTTTTAAACAATCGGCGAAAATTACCCATACTACGTCCCTACATTAATAGGAAAACATTTAAATCCGGCTCGATTTCAACACGAATGTTATCTTTTAGTCCTTTGCGGTTTATTTGGGTAGACTTTAGGTTTAATATAATCTCAAAAAAGATGTTTAGTTGTAAGATCGTGCAGCCCAATATTGATGGGCGAAGTTAAACAGTTTGGGAACATTCTTTTCCAGCAATTCGATCATTTCACGAGCAGCATGTATCGAGAGGTAGGCCCGCCTTGCTAGAACCACATACCTATTTTCAATCCATTTTCATTATAAATACTCGGAACGTCAAAATGTTGTTTAGCATATGTACCATGGTAGCATTCATCATTAACCGTAACAACTTGGCCAGCATTATAAAAAAAGACAAGTTACATATTTCGCTTGCCAGAAACAAAATCGAACAGTCACTTAGGCACATGCATTGGGTGCTGTTGAATGATTCTCAAGATTTTCTGTGACACAGTAATGTGCCAAAGTTCATTGACATGGAAATGATGAAATTCATCGCTCCTGATAATTTTCATCTAAAGGGCCTCATCGTCTTCGACTTCATTTCAGAGCCAATTAGCGTTCCACGACCTACGTTCATGGTTCATTGGCTTTAACTCTTGGGTTAAAGGGATTATTCAGGCATATACTTAGGTGAAGATTTTTCCGGAAAATTCGATGTGTAATCGCTCGAAAAAGCCTCAATTTCTGTCCTGAACACTAGTTAGGCTTTTATTTAGAACGTCCTAATCCTGAGTGGGACACTGAATATGAAGGAGAATCCCTCAAAACGTCTACGATACCGATTCAATGGATTGATATTCTTTCTACGCTCCTTAGCGTGAGTTCATTTATTATCAGAGTATAAATACGAAAAAGTCCTCACAGAGTCCTCTTAGATAAATTATTTATTTCATTCAAGGATAAAAAAGTACATACACAGAAAGTACCACTATACACTGCTTAGGTACTTTTAATTCCTGAGTGAAATATTTACGTGAGGCTTTTAATATTCAGAAAATACCTCAAATCCCGACAAATATCTTATTTGGATTCCAAAGGGAAAATCCCACAAAATTTATGTTTTTTAAGCAAATTCTGCTACAGATATTAAGATTAAAAAAAAACACGGTAAATAAAAAGATATAAAAAAACGCTTTCCTTCTTTCTTTTCACAATTCATATGCCACGTCGAGTGCCGCTTTCTAATAAACATTGTAAGCAGCTTCCCGTGATTGAACGAATTCATGCAAACCCTCAGCAAAACACTTTTATGTTGGTACACATCCATCAAACCCTAATGACTCTTCATGACCATGAAAATTTACTTTACATTTTCCCGTGTATAAACATGTGGGCTCTGTGTAAAAATTAACTCAGGACAGGTTAAATGAGGCGAACGGTCAAATATGTGGGACCAGCGATGAGTAAATGGAATAAATGTTTGGGATTTGGAAGAAAATGAATATATGTATACCTACCCACAGAAGAGAGGCTTTAGCGAACAAAGCAAAAAAACGTAAAAAAAAAATAAAAATTTCGGTAATGAGGGTACAAGGCTCATGCGGATGGATAAACAGAATTTAAGTGTTGTCAGCAGCATCAAGCGTCAAAATTTATGTGTGTAAATAATATGTAAAGCTTTGAGAAAAAGATTCCAGAATTTTATATATAATTTAAATAAAATTAAGCGGGTCTGAAAAATTATAAGAAAATATGATACCCTAAATGAATTCCCGTATGAACAACTTTTTTAGTATAATAAATACTTCTAGGACTGATCGTTTTTACACTATACGCAAAAACATAAATTTTTGTATGGCAATACCAGGAAAGGGCTGCCCAATTTAGTCCACTATTTTCTTACTGTGTACAAAATTTTAATGCTCTACGTCGATGCGTTCTCGGGCAGTAAAAGAAAATTTTTGTAAGCAACCCTACGAACGAGTTACCTGATTTATTCCCTTTTCGAACTTATCTACAACATTTTTTAAAAAGGCCGTATGCAAAATTTGAGATCTTGCCTCACGCTGCGAGCATGCTACTCTTTTTGCTGTTGAGAGGCATTCAGGGAGGAAAAATTCCGTGCTAAAGTTTTCTAAAGTGCAGCACGGGCAGCATACCAATATTACTGCAAGCAAATTGTTCGCCATTTTAAAATTTTTGACATTTTCTGATCAGACAGCTGTGCAACTCTTTACCTGCGAATTAGGTCTTTTTGAAGATACCTCTGGGTATAAGGGTAGCAAAATGCTTGCTCTTCCTCCTTACTATAAGTGAGTTCGCCCTTTAAGTAATCACATTCTAGAGTCATCGTGATGGACCAAACAGATGGCCAGACAAAAGAACAGGCAGATAGACAGAGAGACGAAAATACAAAAATCACGATATCTTTAAATATTATGAGTGTGTGTGTCTAATCTATCTTTCTCTGCCAGGTTTGCTTTATGCGTTACAAACGGATCGAAAGACTTAGTATCCCTATGATTTGGGAATATTGAATGACCCAAAAGAAAGCTTTTTATTTTTAAAATTACATAACATTATAATTTTTTTATTTAAACTAGGAGAGTCCGCCGGCGTTTGCCAGCGATAATATATATGCCTTAATTGTTTGGTGGTCGGGGGGGGGGGGGGGGGGGCGTAGGCTGCCGTGGTTAGAGATGCATATTATCTATGCTATCATCTGACTCGATCGGCGATTCCATTCTAGGGTTACACTCGTTGTACGTGTGGGTGTGTGCGTGTATATGTGTGCGTGTATATAAATGTGTATATATATATATATATAATATATATATATATATATATATATATATATATATATATATAATATATATATATATATATATGTGCGCGCACGTGTGTGTGTGTGTGTGTGTGTGTGTGTGTGTGTGTGTGTGTGTGTGTGTGTGTGTGTGTGTGTGTGTGTGTGTGTGTGTGTGTGTGTGTGTGTGTGTGTGTGTGTGTGTGTGTCATGTGTATTTGTGGGTACGCATATACATTTATATGTGGGACTATCTACGTGTAGCTATCTACGTCGACGCGTTCTCAGGCCGTGCTCATATATATAGTAAAAAACCTAAACTTTTCTATGGAAACCCTGCAAAAGAGTTGCTTGTTTAGACCCATTTTTGAACCTAAATTTCCCTTTTTAAGAGACGGCGGTGTACAAAATGTCAGCTCTCTACGTCTACGCGTGAGGCAGCGTCCAAATATATAATGAAAAACTAAAGTTTTGTATGCACTGTAAAAAATTATGATAATTCCCTAAATTTAAGACACATTTTTTCCTTTTATGAATATATATCATTTTCTCTGACATAAACCGAAAATCGGTTCAATTTCCCCAAATCAATAGAACATTCAATGGATGTAGGTGTTTGGCACCAAAAAAACGCATATAGTACGTAAATTCCCGAAATGTAAGTTTTCTCGGATAAAATGAAGAGATCATCTACATTTTAGGGATAAAAATCTATTCCACTTTCTCCAAGGTGGAGCTTTCCTTAATCTCATCAAAAAACTACCTAAGCTTAGTGGCACAAACTGTTACCACTCACTTTAGGGAAATTGTTTTTACTCTGTGACAACACCAATAAAGGTTGGCACGATTTGCTCCACTTTAAACCTGAATTTGCAATTTCTACGAAAACTCCGTGTACAAATGAGCTCTCTACCTCGACACCTTCGCAGACAGCTTCCAAATTGGAAGTAGGAATATATTCTCGCCTGGTGTCACGGGGTGGAACAGACTGTGAAAATTGCGGAAATTAGCTTCCCCAAAGGGTTCTCAAACAAGGCCTTATGCTCTCTCAGATCGTAATAATGGACAACTCATGCGCCTAACCATTTGACCTTCACTGTTGTGATCTGAATTTTGTTTAACCAATCCATCCACGTTTCGCCAAATTTCATTAATTCACTCCCATAATGTCTTTAGTCTCTATCGTCAAGATGTTTTACCATCAAAATGTTAGTAACCAATCCTACCATGTTTAACAAGTTGAAGTAATAGCAGTTGTTATGTTTTTGGGCTTATAGATATATGCATGTTCTTTCCACGGCATTTAATGACGGTCAAAGGTAGTAAGATGTTCTTTTATGGATTTGTTTGAATCAATGTCAGATTACATTTATTTACCCAGTTTTCTGTATATCTAATTTTAATACTATTTATTAGCCTGTAAGATCATACATTCCGTATAATCTACTTTTCAGATCTAGTTACTTTATTTCTAGTTTCATTGCTGTATGTAACTCTATAAGGCTTGATTTTGATTTCATTGTTTATTTTGGTGTTTTTCAATCTAAGTGCCTAACTACCTAATGACGTAGAGCCCAACGTTATACATTGCTTTAAGCAGAGGTTCATAAATAAATATACTTTGGATTTGAATTTGAATATAGTGAAAAACCAAAGTTTCGTATGGCAACACCAAGTAAGTGTAACCCGATTTAATAAATTTATGAAATTTTATTTACCATTGCTATGAAAACACCATGCCCAAATTTTAGCCTTCTATGTCGACGCGTTTTCAGGCAGTGCCCAAATATATAGTTAAAACCGAAACTTTTTATGGCAACCCTATGAAGGAGTTGCCCGATTGGCCCCATTTTGAGCTTAAAATTACACTTTTTTAAATAACGCCCGTGTACAAAATTCCAGATGTTTACGTCGACGCGTGAGGCAGTAGTAAAAAACTAAAAGCAAGCTTAAAAGTTATAATTTTTTAATACCGGCATTTATACATGACTACGGCTTTTTTAATTTTTTATAATGAGACAAACAGATTGGAAGTGTTAGATCGTTTCATGTACTCTACAATCATTGGCGTAACTAGGGAGCGGCAAGGGAGCCCCCCCCCCCCAGAATGCCCCCTGGGGAATTATGAAAATTCCCAAAATTCGTACAATCTTAGGCCTAATTAAATTGACAACAAAAACATCACAAGCGGCTGCAGTCATTGTGAGCATTAAGTCCTTAATACGTTGTGTAACATTTTCAAGAAACCTATGAAGTTCGCTGTCATGTGTCTCCACGTCTTTTCAAAGCAAATAATTTGGACAATTTTTCTCAAAGGACCACTTTTATGTAAATTCATTATTAAGCATTTCAAATAAATACAAATAACCCACATATCTGAAACGATGACAGCCAGCTAAGTACACATGTCAAAGTCTGGAACTAAAAATGTTATTATTGGGGTCGACAATGTTTCCAAATCTTGAAATTCCTAGAAAGAATGGTCATCTGAGTTACCTCTGGTTCATAGTAAGTAATAACTTTGTTCTCAATTATATATGTAACTGCGCAGCATCTAACCAGTATCTAAGCTTTTAAAAGTCCCAATATTGTGTGCGGAAATCATTTTCATTTAATTTTTTCCTTTTTTTTCAATTATTGTACAGATTTCAGGAAAATATCTTGTTGTCTTGCTATTCCCGAATTTCAGAATGACATCATGGTGTTGGGGATAGATATAAAAAAAAAAGCTGTTTAGTACTGAAATGGGAAGTAAACAAAGATTACAAAACTTTCGAAATGTCACGTTTCGTACAGTTCTTAATGCACGAAAATCACACCAAAAGTTTGCAATGTTTGCATATTTAATGCAATTTTCGTCGTCTGAAACGTGCTATTTGTTATATTTTACAGAAAACTCTTGTTGAATTATTGGAAAATCTGAACAGAGCTAATCAGGAAAACGTGCATTTTGATGATTTTCATGTAGATGAACATGTACGTAACATTTCGTTGACAATATTTTATGTTCAAACTTCCTAAGTCAGTTCAACTAAATTTTGCAAAGGAATAAAAAAAAACTTATTGTGGTAAATATAAAATAAAAATCACAATTTTTTCTCTGTTTTATATTTATAACGAAACAATTTTTCTAAAAATATTTTCTTTTTTACTACATATGTCGCCATCTAAAGCCAAACAAGGGAACACCTGTTCGACGCCATTATATGGACATACAAACAAAAGTCTTGAGTATTGAGAAAATCATTGCACCTTTCTCGCACGAGATGCCATACATTTTCTAGCCTAAAAATACAGTTTTTGTTATATCCATAAAACAATTCATAATTATGAAACGAAACTTCTCTAAAGCCTTTATTGGAAAACTTCAAATATTTTAAGCAATTACCTACTTATTTTTATGTAAAAATTTACATGTATAAGCAATGAAAGTTGGGTACACTTTGTACTCCATATCGTACTTAGCGTAATTTTTTGCATACACATGCGAATACAACGTAGGATGAACTTTCCCGCAATTTGCTGTTTTTTTTTGTCACTATTGTGTTGGATCCATAACCTTTTATGAAGAGATATTTCGCTTTTATTGGCTGAAATGAACATGTCAGAAGACATGGTAGCAAGCAAGAACATGCAGATAAAGAGAAAGACTAAGGAAAAAAATAAACAAGATATCCCAAAGGGATTGTTATCCACCACTAGAAGGATCTTCAATTTTTGCATTCAGTGAAAACATAACGATGAAACGTGTGATTGTATGTTTGGATATTGCTTTGTTGGATAGCTTCGTTCTATGGACTACAAGAAAACCAGTACTAAAAAAAAGGGTTATCGAAAGAAGTTCTGGTTGAATCTCGGAAAAGAGCTTATAAAATCTGCCATTGAAAAAATACTGAAAAATCGGTCGATAAATTTACCAAAACGTTCTTTTGCAGCTAAGTATGTCTAAAGTGGTTCCAGAGTAGGAGGAGACACGCCAAATCAGGAAGAGCAGCGGAACCCATATGAAAGGTGTACTATTTGCCCCCGAACGAAGGATAAAAAATGCCGAAAAATATGTCAATGTTGTTTAAAATGTCGTGATCACAGCATTACCAAAAAGTTGCAGTTTGCACTTTATATGAGAATGAAGACTAAGAAATTTCTCTAATATTTCGTTATACCTTTAATTTCAAATATAAGCATACTTTATTAAGTGCTTACTATATTATGTATATTTTTGCTGTGTTTAAGTGTTAATGTAAAGGGTTTTCCAATAAGGGCAGGTCGATGTTGAAATGGAATAGATAGAACGAGCTGTCTGTGATGTATTAAAAATATTTTTTTTATTTATTCGAAAGGCCCATGGGTGCCATTATGAATGGAATGTGACATCGTTCAAATGTTCAGCGGCATGGATCCGAGAGGTCGAATTTTCAATGACTCTGCCGAATAAATTCCGCTGAATTTGAGCGATGGCCCGGATTATGTTAACTTTGAGGGCATCGGTCGATTCCCGCTAATTGGCATAGATCTGCGAGTTCAAATAACTCCACAAGAAAAAGTCTAGCGGGGTCAAATCGCATGATCTTGGTAGCCAATTCACATCACCTCTGCGAGGGATAACCATACCCTCACATCGTTCATGCAGAATGTCCATCGTGACGCTGCCTATGTGACACGAAGCGCTGTCCTGCTGGAACCACATGTCATACAGGTATACATATCGTTCAATTCGGCCCAAAGGAAATTGGTTATCATCGATCTATGGCGCTCGCCGTTGACGTCATTTTCAAAAAATTACGGACCAATGACGCTGCAGCTCCAAACTCCACGCTAAACTGTAACTTTTTGTGGATGCATTGCCACCTGGCGAGCCTCGTGTGGATTGGCGTCGTTCCATATAAAACAATTTCGCTTCCAAACGCTCCGAAGGCCTGTTAGCGAAAAAAACGGCGTTGTCTGGGGTAATTAACTTTGAGCTGCTGGGTCAGTTAGATCTTGTACGGATGCAAGCCTAAGTCGCAAAATTCGCCAAGTCGAAGTCTGCGAAAGATCGAGCTTTCGTGCATGGCGTGGAATAAACAGCCTCGGGTTCTCTTGCACACTCTGCTGATCTGGAATTCCTTTGTCGTACGCGTGTTGGTTAATTGTTTACCGAACCGGTCGTCCCAAATTTGGTCACCAAGCGCTGGAGAATCGACTTTGATCGGTTCCCTCATCTGCCATAAAATGGGCTCAACGGGCAACATTTGCACTAACGAACCCGTGCGAGAAAGGTTAATATATTTACACCTACAATAAAATCGAATTCTAATTTGATTTTTTTTTCAATCAAAAAATGTCGTTACTTCGAATATTTTATTCGGGGTAATGTCCGTATGTAATCCCATTCAAATTGCTAAAAAGAACGAATGGGTGAAAATCTCATTGTATTAAACCGAATTTTGGAAAACGGGTGAATTGCTTTAAGATATGAGTTTTTAGAAAAGGTATTTAAAATAAACGGGATCCCCCCCCCCCCCCCCCCGATTTGCTTATTTAAGGAATTTCAAAATTGTAATTTATCACTTTTCTGGTTCAGAAGTCATTTCGAAACTTAAAATATTCTTTTTTATGTAGTAATGTAGTGCAAATGATCTTAAGAATAGAGAAGCTTTTGGAAGTAGCAAATATCTTAACTTTAGTTGGAATAGAGAGAGATTGCACCCACTCGGCGGCGGGAAGACTTTAAGGGACGCACATACCTATAATATAGTTTGTGAAATTACTGCAACCAGAAAGCACAAAATAAAGCAACATACTCCCAGTTATATGGACATATAAGTATATACAAGTTCGATTTAATAGTACTCCAACTATGCACTCTAATGTAAAAAAAAATGGACACAATATTTTTTATATATATACTGTAGGTACATATAAATATATATTTCATTTGATTTTCCGCAAAACAATCACAAACATTTGGGTATCAACGATTTCAAATTAAATTTCCTTCATCACAATGTAATCGCATTTTGTTGGAAAGCTTACAAATCGATTTGCACTAAAATCATTAAAACTACTCTGGCATCATGTAGTTCCCAAAGGAATCCATTTCGCTATCAAAAGGCCAACACGAAATGTAAAAACTAATTATTCGCTGTGATTGCCCTAGAGTTGAGGACATTTCAAAAATTTCAACACAGTTCCGAACTTAGTTCCGAACAATTATTCGATTTCAATTAAGTGAACAATGCTGACACAATTTATCATTGTAAGCCGAGTTGAAAATAAATTTAGTTTTGTGACATTACGAGAATGTATTCGAATCTAAAATGGGTGGGGGGCTGGATGAATAGTCATACAATGTTAGTTTTTGCATACCGCCACTGGTCCTTTCATGTACTAGCCCGGTAGTTCCCATCACCCATGTCATGTTTTTGAAAATTTAAAACGTCGACCTCGGACAGGAACGGTGGGGAAAAGATTTTAATGTCTGCAAATGTAGGGTAACTGGCAATAAAAAGCGAACCCATAAATCTTCGAGGGCCATTTTTACGAAAGACAAATAAATTGCAGGAAACACTCAAGTTCTGGTGTAGTTCTAGTATTGATTGAGTATAGCGGATAGTTTTACGAGCTTTTCGCCATTTGCCAGTTCCTTGAAAATTCCGCTTACGCTGTTAAAGTGTGCTAAGTCGTATTTCATGTTTTTACTATGGTTTTCCACAAATTATTTTCCGGAAGTTATTTCCAGTTTGAGTAAATTGTATTACCCTGAGCGAGACTCTATACCGTTCTCTATTCGTTATATTATTTTTCTGGAAGTGTTTTATTTTCCTGGCTCAAATTTATTGTAAAACTATTGATGGGGTGCACTTTTCTTGGTGCATAGGGTAGTTGTATACAACACGGAGCACTTTATATTATTAAGCATTTTTTGGAGTAAGTTTCAGCTTGGACAGGACTTTAGAAGAACTTTGGTAAAAGCGAAATATTTTTTTTTTTAGACTTGTTTACGTGATAACATTACAAACTTCACTTTGAAAATATTTCAAATTAGAGTTAAGGTGAAAAAGAATAGCAAACAAGTAAACTCTTTCCATTACTTGCGATAAAGGCACTTGGAGGCAAATGCGGATATATTTCGTTTGGTTATTAACAATCACACACAATGAGTGTAGGTTATCAATCACGAAAAATGTGAGTTATATTTATTAATAAACCAATATGTATGTTTTAGAGCCAAAAGCTTTTCCAAAGAAAGGATGAGGACGAGCGCTGTACTGTTGATACTACCTGTATAAGGAAGTAAGTTACAGCAGATGATTAAAAAGTGTATATAATAGTTCCTACCCATAAAAGGACGAAATGGATGTGCATACATATGCAGATATTATCGAGGAATTTTCTTTCAAAGTACTGCATCTAAAGTTATATCGAATTTATACGAAACAAAAGCTGACTAAGTATCAGTGCGGCATTATAGACAGGATAATATTGATTTTGTCTATGCAGTCAGGTGAACTCATCACAGACTTTTCTGATATAGAGTTTTAGAAAGCTTTGAGTTTCTTACAAAAATCATGTTAATCAAGTTGCATTTAGATGAGTATATTATGTCTTGCAGACGTCTAATATGAAACCCAATGCTATTATATTGATGATAATGATATTACAAAAATGGAGTAGCATACATTTTTTGACCTGAAGCCCCGGCATCTGATTTTTACCTTTCCCACGAAAATTGCAAAAATATGTAGGTATGCCATTTCCTATAATTTTACGTTTTCAACTTTCCGTATTTACTTGTAAAAGGTAATTTGAATTCGAAAATAAGAAAATTGATCTTTCTTTTAGAATATAGACGATTCAAATATCTACCATTTTCACCTACTAGAGGGTTCCGTCACCAATATAACTGAAGGGAATGCTCTTTTTTCATACAACTTTAGGCCAGACATGAACAGAAATGACAGATGTCTTAAAGAACGATGCATTATGATACTGTGAATATATTTTAGTAACACTGTTTATATCAATTAATCGGGAGAAAGCTTTGACGGTCGGATATAGCTTGAGCGACTTTCTTGGATGAAAAAGTCGACTTTTCTACTTCTCGTGTTTGTGCGGCGGAATTGGTGCATCGTAGAAAATGGCTTCCTGTGAGAAAAATGTTCATAAAAGAGCACTAATGGCCATAGAAGAAACAACTGCCAAAATATATTCGAAATGCAGTAACTGAGGTATATGTTACCATGAAAGTGGATTTTCTGGTGGCAAAAACGTCTCGAGGAAGTTTTCTGAATCGAGAAAAAAGAATACCATCCAATTGTACTCTCTGAAAACTTTAATTTGATATGCAATAGCCCCCCCCCCCACCCTCTTTAACCCATTGCAGCAAACGACGGCTATAGCCGGCTAATTTTTGGCGATATGTAGGCAAATTGCGGCTATAACCGTCTTGCATAATTTCATCAATAAAAGGGGAAACATTTTTAGTAAAATTACGTAAAATTGTAGAATTTCTGGGCACGATTTTAAAATTAAAAGTTTCTTTCGAATTAAAGCTAGTAATTATCTGAGGCGAACAGTCAGAATCGTTTTCCGATCGAACATAACCCTACCGAGTTAGAGCCGATATAAGGTGCGAGAAACCTCAGTTCGAAAAGAAAAGAAGTAAATAACTTCGGACTATCATAATGCATCCTTTTTAAGACATCTCTTATATCTGTTCATGTTGGGCCTAAAATGTGCATTCTCCTTTTTAAATTTGTGAGTATTTTGATATATGTTAACGTATATCTCTTTAAGTTTTTTCTGCGCCAATAAATGAAAGTTACCTATATCATTGGAAAGATATTCAAAAATAAATTACACGAGTGTTTGTGAATTTTGTATATCTACATATGAGATTGATGGTTTCCAAATTTTGTTGTAGGACCAAAATATTCATACGACTTTGGATATAAACTAATCGAAGCTGATTGAATGAAGTCCTCGTCACATAATAGATTATTCAAATCAATCACATATAAAGAATACAGTATACAACTGCTGTTATGTCTAAGCACCTGATTTGTAGCTTTTTCAGTTATATTGAATTGACATTAAGAAGTAGCTAAATAGAAATTCTTGAAATATTTCTTATCTTCTATTCTTACCTTACAATCTTTTTCTAATCTCTTAAGATTTTCTTCATCAACACAAAATTTCATTTCATTATTGTATATGAAATGAATGGAGACATAATAAATTCTTGGCAAATAAAATTTGGGTATGGATTTCATTAAGGATTCTTGTATTATATTGAAGTTACTATTCTCTTTATAAATTCTCAATTTCCTTGATATTCATTTACAATAGCAACTCCCCGCTGCGGCTGCCAAAAACACACTCAGAATTTAGCGATTTACAGTTCCGATACCTCTGAAAATAGGCAATCACAGATAATTTACGAGGGAAACAGCAAATATCGGTAGACATTTACTGTCACTTCAAATTATAATTATCGGAGACAGCCCATCTAAAACGACATTAACCGAGAACATAAAAAACTTCAGTCCATTAATTTTTGGTCCACATCGGTATACTTCAATCTTTCAATGTGATGGGAATCTGAAGGAAACGGGAACGTCCAAACTGAATCAGTGTTCCAAGCGGGATGGCAAAAGGATTTTCTTCAGAATATTCAGTGCTTGGTAAGTGGCAGTTTGTTTATCAGGACGAGCTCATAAAATGACAAATAAATGACAACATTAGCGGACCCGTAATGTGGTTTTAGTGTTACATTCCTGGCACTTAAAATAAAACGACAATATCCCGAACCTGTAACTGGAATAGATGATGACTTCTTTGGGTATACCTGAGAGAACATGGAGAACTTTAATAGCCGCATAACTACACAATTCTTGGAAATTATTCAATGTCATCGCCTTTGGGTAGGCAGAATATAAATAACGTTGTTAATTCTTACGTGGGATCGATAAGAACATGTCCTAGAAAATATATATAATGTGTAGTTTCGGTTGGCGCCACTGACATAGACGTAAGCTGGCCCCGTATATATTTTGCTTATTTATTTTGGAGTTATGTAGGTGTCTGTCTGTCTGAATTCCGGTGTACGACTTCATCTTGCTGTGACCACTGACGATTTATGTATAAGTAAAACACGGAAGGCTCGGTGATCTATTTCATATTGGACAAATGTGGTCGTGATTTAAAATTTCGACTAAGTAGTCGCTAAAGTCTAAATATTTGTAATATTTGACATGCAACTTTTAGTACAGAAATACTGGCGCCTATGGCATTCACTGCAATGAAAAACTTCTCATTTCAATTGTGAAATTTGGAACGTGGAAGGTCTCAGCTTTTTTGGAGCGGGAAGACAAACCAGGGCGCTATAAAATAGATCTGCTAGCCCAATACAGATATACTGAAATTAATAATTTTGAATGAATTTTATTCTATATACCTATGCTATCCTATTTTTCGTTATTTATTTTGCATAAAATGTGATTCATTTATTTTTAAGGAGTATACAGTAAATAATATATGATCTCATATAACTGCTTCCAAACGATTTCATATTGCATTCCCGCATCACAAGGTATACACCGCTTCCTGAGAATAGAATAAGTAAGAAGTTGATGAGTGATCATTATAATATATAAAAAAAAAAATTGTTTCCAAATTTTATATTTTTTTTTATTTAAGTTTTAAAGGAATAATTATGTATCCAGATGAAATATTTACCACTCGTAGGATTAGGCGCCGACTTAGCCACTTTCCGCTAACAGAAAAATGTATCGTGTGACGTCGTTTGCTCGGGCACCAATACTTTCCGTCGGCAGCAAAACTTCAGTCGCTGGAAAGCTTCAGTGGAGTAAGTGGTCTAAATGACAACAGCTGGTTAGAGTTCAACTTCTAAATCGCTTAAGTCTCTGACATAAAAGTAAAACGACTGAATGCTTAAAAGTAGCTGAGAGAAACGATGTGATAGCTTTCCGTTGTACATGTACTGATTAAAGGATTTCGTTGTTCACGTACTACCACTAGTTGTCGGTACTGGAGAGAGCAGAATGACTTTCCGTTGCACACGTACCAACTAATGCATTCCGTTGTTCACGTACTGGCAATAGGAGGATTTCCGTTGCACACGTACTAACTAAAGACTTCCGTTTGAATACACGTACAACCAAAAGCTTTCCGTTTTCACGTACAGGCGGAATTGTGGGCAGAGACAGATATTCTATATTTTCCGGGCAAGTCAGTTCAACTTCTAAAATATTTGGATCGAATCAGGTGGCAGGTTGAGGGTGATCTGGTGAATCTGTGTTGCCCTACTTATAATATTGGTTCAAAAAGTAACTACCAATCATAAGCGATGGAAAATTTCCAATGGAAAATCTCACAAATGGCTCTACAAGTATTTTGCTATACATATACAGGTTCGTAACAATTGGTGTGAGTAAACGCTCAGTGGGCTGTATGCTCTAGCTGCAATTATTACACATTGAAACATATTCAAATGCCAACGGGACACGTTAGCATTAGCAACAATCTAGCAAAGAACTGCTTGGATCGTAACATATCTGACCCAGTAGAAAAGCAAATAGTCCTTCTTTCTCCACAAAATTTGCAGAGACTGAGTAGCATGCGCCACAAACTAAATTAATGTTTGTGTCACATACTAGGTACGACTAATTTCTACGTTAAATACCTTGTAAATTTATGCTGGTTCCGGTGTGCTCTCAATGTTATCAACATTCTTACTAATTTACTTAATTCGGTGACACACAATGATACACACTCGATACACCGTATTAATAACTGTTTTTTTAGCACTATTTTAGAACATTTTCGCGTGTAGCCCAATTTAAAGCAGAGGCTTATGCCCAATCTACAATGCATGGTTAAACCACGTCGTCAAAACGATATAGATTTATGTGTTTGCTTCTCACTCTTGCATTTGAAAATTTATGCTTGCGAAAATGTCCTTTCTCTCTCATTCATTTGACGACATGAGCACGAGCTTACATATGTGCAGTAGTTAATCAGCAAAAACGATATAATAATACCTCAGGTGTATTCAGCATAATTTAGAACCATGTAGGGGAATTTGGAACAAAACAGCTGTAAACTGGAACTTGTACTTTCAGTCTTGAAAGCAATATTTTATATTATTGGACTTGTTTCAACCAATTTCTTAGTTTACAAAGTTTAGTATATCATAGTATAAATTATTGAGACCAAATACTTCCATTGATGTAATTCTGCAATGAAATCGAGGAAGCAATTACATTTATGATAATTGACAGGTCAACAGCTGTTTAATTTGGCAGCTTAACACTACTTACATATTTCGTGTATTTATGTGCATTCTTCAGCAAACGATATCGTTTTGACGACGTGGTGTTACAGATTATAGATATTATAGATGATCTTATAGATTAGGCATTAGACTCGGATGATACACGAGTGGTTTATTACATATGTATGCCTGTACTCAGTTTGTTTGCGTGTAGATCATATGGAAATGATGAATTTCTTTGCATCTTCAAGAACGTGTATCAACCAAGTATAAACTACGTGCACCATGGGTTGATACACAATCTATACAAAAACTGGTTTTTACGTCGTATCTAGTCTCGTGCATGTATCATCGTGTGTCAGATGACTTAGTCCCGTGACACACGATAATTATTATATGACCATTTTCAACTCCTTTAATATCGACGTTGTTTTTATGAAACATCGTTACCCCTGGAAAAAGACTCTTATGTGGGAAGATACTTTTGTTGATGCTTACAAAGCAGAAAGCGAAATGTCCTATATGTTATTTCCATTTCTTATAGTTGACACAAATGATAAGTTTTTTGCCTCTCCTATAAATTATCTTTTGCCACCACAGACTTCAACATATAGACCGATGACAGCTCGCAAAAAGTGAAGCCAGATAAAATATGCATTTTATGTTGCGAGCGATTTGTGCTGCCACAAAGTAAGAAAAATATTTCGAGAAGGGAAATTGTTACACAAAAAAGGAAATTATTTATTGCAATAATATGTTATTAGCTTGATAATTTATAGTAATATTTCAAGCTAATAACAAAAATCTTATAGAAGATTAAATGCATTATTACAATCAAGAAAAATACAATATAAAAAAATGAGTACTAATTAAAAATTATTAATAATCACACTGAAGAATACACAATGTTTCCATAATATTCCATAAAATACAAATATTCGTTATTTACTGGCAGAAAAACTTTTACGCATGCAGTTTTAATGTGCACGTATTGAAATGAACCTTATTAAGGTATGTATGAATGATTCAGGTATTTTGATTAGTGTATAGATACTTGGCCTTGATGAATAGGTAAGTCGCCTTTCTACCTGGGATGTGAAAGTGGTGGCTTTATTCTAGCTATATAGGGACTAGTTGATAAGAAAGCGAAACAATGGCTGAGGTCACGGTACAGAGATACAAGTATTAAATTTTGACACATGAGCTGTGACAAACTCTCGTCCACTAATGTATATACATTTCTGTTGAAAAGACACCGTGCTTACCTATTCATTACTCGGCATTTCGTTCACTAATGGTGGAACATGATTCGTAATGGGAATACTTGTATTCTCTGTATCGGCGGGTTGAGTTATTGTGACATCAGTATATTAACTATTTTGCTCGCTTACTTATGAAATTATATTGCATTCGTCGTCGACAATTTTAGAAACCTATTCCAGTACTCATTTCATTCATTTATTTTTTATCATGCCGAAACTTCCAATCCTCAAGAAAAATTGAGAATTTTACAGTCCCTCATCTACCTTCGTTTTTCTGACTATAACTCATGATAAAATAATCGATCAAGATTGACAATATCGTCTCTCAGGAGAATGTTCTTTCAGCTTATTCAGAAAATTTCAAAAGCGGTGTTAATAACTTTAAAACATGAATGGTTGCAGTTTTTTACTTGCATTCAAGAAAACTATACAGAATACAAAGAATTCCCAATTTAATATCTCAAGTTAAAAAGGAATTACTTTTAACATTATAAAATATAAATTTATTACGGCATTGGTTGTACATTAGTATATAAGCATAGCTTTAAATTTGAAACTGGAAAAACATAAGTATTACCATAGATGGCATTGGAGTATTACTTAAAATATTTTCTGAATATTTTAGCAACAACTTAATTAAAAATTGCGTACAGAATTAATATTTAAAATAAAATTGCGAATTTCCTTTCATGGTAGCTAATCATGGATAGCCCTATTTATGTAATATCCCGCATACATGACAGAAAATTGAACTTAATTTGGGATGTTTTGCCCCTCTGATGGGACATATACTGGCTTCAATAATTTTGTATGGGAAAGGCCTGCAGCTAGCAGTCTATATTATTGAAGTCCTGTGTTTGCCACATAGGAGGCTTCATAAAAACATCGACGATATGTTACTGTTCATTTCTAAATTCATAAAATGAAATGCGCCTGAATAAAATTATTGTGATAAAATGGTTAATTGCTTAAAGTAAGCCTTGCCTATAATGCCGCCGTGGTAAAATAAGAAGAAGAGACAGAATCCGGCCGGGAATAACTTCTTCTTCCTGCAGAAGTAGTTATATAACTGCTTCTAAATTTATATACTAGATGAAATCTATATGGTATACTGAGTTTGTCATTTCGTTTGTTACCATAGAAATAATGCTGCTAGAGCAAAATTATAAAAATATTAAAATTTACTTCTGATTTTTGCATGACCGACCATTCGTCCATCTGTCCGTCCGTCTGTCCGTCTACCCCCACGATAACTTGAGAACGCAATTCACTTAGAGCTCTGAAATTTTGCACTGGGGCTTTTTAAAAAAAGTAAATTTATGTTCGCAAATGGGCGGAATCGAGCAGCTCCTTCGTAGGATTGCCATACAAAAATTTCGTTTTTCGCTACATATCTGAGGCCGGATTCACTAACTCGGAGAGTTGTGGAGTTGTGGAGATGAGAGTTCTTTGACACTTAAAACTCTCCACACGGAATTCTGTATCTCGTGGAATTTCGATTGAGATTTACCAAACCCTCTATTCAACTCGGCAAAACTCTCGGCTGTGTTAGTTGTGGAGAAGTAAGAAAAATATTTCTCAACTGACAGTAATTGTCAGCTTTTATAGTCCGTTGTGAAGGTACCAATGTACCTAGGACTTTCAAATTGATTTATGTATTCACTGCATATCCTGACTATATTTACAAAAACAAATTATGGAAATCCTTGCAATACTTACAGAGAAATAAGATTTTAGTGTCTCAAGGTACCCGCTAAAAATTGTAATTCACGCGAAAATGATCAATTTTGGTCGTCTTCCAGTACAGAAGAGATGCTATAAAATTTTAAATATGCACGTAAAGCTTGTATGTAGGATGAAATCGCATCTACACTTTGTCCCATAATTAGATATGTTATTATTTTTTTCAATCCAATAAATGTTTTTGGAGATAACTGCAAAAGAAGTGAATCAGTCCTTTTTAAGATGAAAAAATGGCCGTTTTCAGGTACAAATGGACATATTTTCAACTCATCATTATGAAGAACTGGTAAGTCGTAGAAAGTTCAATATCCATGAGAAAAATATTCACAACAGAGTATGTACTAATGGATGTGAAATAAAGAACGGTAGAAATAAATGCAAAATATAGGAACTGGGGTGTATATGACCCAAGTGCAAAAAATCCGTCTTTCGGCGGTAAAAAGGTGAGTTATGAAGTAAAAATGATCAAAAAAAAACTACACCACTCGATTACCCGTTTCTACCTCTATAATTTGATACCAAACATGACGTATTTTGGATAACCCCCAATGGGGGGGGGGGGGGGGGTGGTGCGACCCTCAATCCCCAAAAGCCCCTCCCTCAGAAATTGTTCACCCTATATTTTTGTACTCTACACTCTAAATCCGGAGGACCGCAATGCTCTACGACCCTCCCACATAGAGTTATCCGTCTTTCAATATTTCGATACTTCTCATGTTTTCTTTAATTCCTCAATGTATGTTAGAGAATCTCGAATTCAGAGTTAGGGAGTTTTAACCGGGGAGAACGAAAATTCCCATCTCCCAAACTCCAAAACTCTCCGAGTTAGTGACCAGCAGGGGTCACTGCCAGAGAACGCGTTCACGTAGATAGATAAAATTTGGTGTATGGTGTTTTCATAGCAATAGTAAAAAAACTTAGAAAAGGGACTAAATCGGAAGACCCCTTCTTGGTGTTGCCATATAAATATTTAGGATTTTTACGTATACTATTAAAACGATCAGTCCTAGAGGAAAAGTTCCTTAAAATGTGAAATCCTATGAAATTGGTTATAACCATTTGTACTGTCCGACAAATCGATTTAAAAATATATGCAAAAAACTACTTCAAAAATCAAACTTGCATAGATCGGTGACCATTCAAAATTACATACGGGCATTCATCTAGGGTATCATAAGAATTGGCCTTAGACCAATTCTAGCTTTTTCACTTGTTACTAATGGGTAGCATTTTCATTATTTATTTTATACAAAGAAAGTTGTATTAAAAGTCATCATATTTTTATCATATAATCATCATATTAAGCGGCCAACAATTACAAATGGAAATCAAAGAATTTTTTTATACTTTACGTGGGTAGTTGGATTATTCGAAAGTTTACAACGAATTAAAAAAGAGTAAAATTTTTCGAATTATAAATTACTTGCTAAGTGTTATTGAATAAAATCAATTAATATACATGCATAGAATCATTCATTTCAATTTTTGCAAAAGCATCTATCTGTACTTTACATATATTTTTATGTACACTTGTCTTTCTGGTCCGCCATACGTACATTAAGACAGCATCTTGTTGTAAATGAAATATCTGAGATTCAATATGAATTTTCCATTTTCTTCAATTACGAAGTAGCTACCTGGATAAGTTCATAACTGTATCTACTTCCACCTTTCCGCAGATTTGATCGTTTACAAATATAATTAAAGGTATTAAACCAAGAAGAAGTGTCAGTTATGTACAGCAGCAGTGAGAAGAATTTTTTGAAAATAAGCAATCGAAGACAAAATTACAAAAGAATAGGAAATCTAAACCTAAAATAGCACGAAGAATAATCCTTAAGACAGTATAACAATGTAAAGCTTCTACTAAGGTTAGAAAGGAACTGGGGTATATCCTCAGGCAACTTTACCTAGTCGGTTATATAAAGGCTATTTGAAAGCCGCAAAATGATATTGAGGTGTATTTTTAGAGAATCTCGTGGCTCCGAATACTTTAACGAAGAAATAATGATGCTAGATCAGTACAAGAGTCATTAAGGAATGCTCTTATTCCACATATCGCCCAGTTGGCATAGTTTCATGCAGGATGAATGTACTTGCTATACGGTGAAATCGGTCCAGGGCTCCTTCGTGAAGGAGAAAATTTAGAAATTTTCATGTCTCGATAACTCCGGATCAGTTGTGAATCATTTATCTATCTTGCTTTTGTTGATATGGAACTAGGTACTAGCGTAAAGTAAGTAGAAAATTCATTAATTTCATCTGATTTTCATCATAAACCTATTGAACTAAGTTAATCTGCCCATAGTTTTGTTTACTCTAGCAATACAAGTAGTTAAATATTACAATTTCTTAAATACCAACTTTAATGTTTTAAATTAATATTTTAATTCTATTGACTGGTATGTAATATATATGATCGGTTCATTGGTATTTTAATGGATGGTTTCAACGCTTTGGTGCCATCAAAAGAGAGAAAGGACACCTTAAACCCTGCTTGGTACAATCGTAAAAGTAAAGCTCATAAAGCATATAAAAGTAGTGGGAGTACTGCTGATAGAACTATTGTTTTACGTCTACGCCGCGAATTTCAATTCTTGCATAGATTTCTGCATATGCAATATTTAAGGGACTTAGAATCCAAGATTAAAAGAAATTCAACAGCTTTCTGGACATATGTATATATGTAAATAATAAGCATTCTAGTACAGGTTATCCCAACTTAATGCATTTTGGAAACAATTCTTCATATAATACTCAATCTATATGTAATTTGTTTGCAACTTACTTTGAATCCATTTATGACAATTCAAATATTCCCTCATCATATCTCCCGTCAATGGTGGACTTGGGTGCGATATCGTTGGGAGAGGAAGATGTTTAGAGAGCCAATTCCACTTTAGAAATTAATTATTCCCACGGGACTTAATTGATATCTACTGGACTTCTGAAAATATGTGCTTCTTCACTATTTTCTCCGTTAACGTTTATCTTCAATTCATCTCTGTCTTCTGGATATTTTATTGATAAATGGAAAATTTCTTTTATTACACCTGTTTTCAAAAGTGGCTCAAAACATATGATAGACAATTACCGCCCTATTTCAAAGCTTCACCCAATTCCTGAATGGTTTTGAAGGGAAAATCTACTAATACTAATTTAATAATTGTTTTCTCATAAGGTAATCAATGCTATTAAGTCAGGTAAACAGGTTGATGTGATCAATACAGATTTCACGAAAGGCTTTGATAAGATTAATCATAGACTTTTGAATAATAAACTTAGATCACTTGGCTTCCACTCTTCCTGGTTGGGATGGCTTGGTTCATACTTGGTTGGCCGTATACAGTTCGTGAAAATTGGTAACTATAAGTCTCAGGCCATTCAAGTGAGGTCAGGCGTACCACAAGGAAGCCATTTGGGTCCTATTCTGTTTATTCTTTTCATCAATGATATTATCTCCTGTTTTTCATTTGCTAATTGCCTTCTTTTTGCAGATGATTTAAACCTTTTTATGACTATAAATACATTTAGTAATTGCATGGAGCTTCAACAGGATTTGAATAGTCTGGGATTCCGGTGTGTGGCAAATTCATTCGAACTGAATGCCCCTAAATGCAAACCATGTAATCTTACCATTTGGAGCATCACATATCCTTTCATTATAGTGTCATAAATGTTATTCTTGACACACCTTCAAGTATAACTGAGCTAGGTGTAATATTTGATAAGACGATATCGTTTAAAGAGCATATCGATTAAGCTTTTCAATTTCTAGGATTTTTAAAGAAGCAGACAGGTTAATTTAAAGATCCCTTAACATTAAAATTTCTGTACTTTTCATTAGTATGGTGCGTTTTAGAATTCGGGTCCGTTGTATGGATGCCTACTCTCATAACTCATATTAGACGTATTGAGCGGATTCAAAGAAAATTTACA
Organism: Dioctria linearis; assembly: GCA_963930735.1. Lineage (NCBI taxonomy): Eukaryota > Metazoa > Arthropoda > Insecta > Diptera > Asilidae > Dioctria > Dioctria linearis. The sequence goes on from CAWVNZ010001226.1 coordinate 22,691, forward strand.
CGTTTCGCTGTGTCTAAACTAAATTGGGATCTTACGTTGGACTATAAATCACGTTGTTTTTTATTAGGAGTGCATTCATTACAGTCTAGAAGAGTCATAAGTTCAATAATGTTGGTCCATGATGTACTTAGTTGTAGGATTTCATGTCCAGAACTGCTATTTTCAATTTCCTTCTATGTGCCTCATATAGATATATTCGTCCTAGACGTTTATTGGTTGTACCCTTCCATAGATCGAACTTGGGATATCGTGAACCTATCACACATGCTATTTTTAAATTCAACTTGGTTGATTCATTACATGATTTTAATATATCTAGAGTGAGATTTAAGATAATTATTTTGGAAGTTTTCTGCTTAAGCTTGATAGATTTGTAATATACTTAGTTTAGTTTTTTAAATAACTTTTGATTTGATTTGTTTTGATGAATTCAGTAATATATATACATACTTATATTATTTGTATAAATTCTTGTAATCTGTATAATTTATTCCGTAGATTGAAATAAACGAATTGAATTGAAAATCAGTAGTATTCCTCTGGAAATTTATCCGAAAACACCAATTTCGCTTGTTTGCAAACTTAGATCTTCAAGTTTTATAAAAAATAATTAAGTTTTAGCTCTCTACGTCAAGACATGTAAAATTAAAATATCTTAAAATATTGCGATTTAGATCAATTCATAACAACCCAATTAAATATGCATATCAAATTCATCGTTGACATTCATTCATGACATAAAGTTTCTATGACTTAAACAAATACCAAATATATACAGCTGGCCACACCTAGCATAAAAATTAATGGAAGAAACCTCAGCAACATTCTCAAGATCACTGATGTATATGCTTAATAAAATTGTGGCCAGAATCGATCCCTGTGGAACACCACATACATAACCACAAAAATTGCGCAGAGACAGTTACCAGCTTTAAACACCTTTACTCGTCATAAAATTTTCTTTCCACTTCCATTCATTTTGTAACTTTGAAATGCTTAGCCCATTGGAAAAAGAGAAATTAAAATGTTATAAATATGGAAATATACGCAATGAATGTAACCAGTAATATCAATAGTACCTACCTATTACAATTCCTCCTATAATGTATGAACAATCAATTATGGGAAAACAAGATTATATATTTCCCTTTGTTCCATCAATGGGTAGTATTGAGAAGTTATCTTGTTTCGTTTACAAGTAGAGATACAATAGCAATACGCTCTCCGGTCCATTAGAGTTATTGAATAAGCCAAAAGCTTTTATGGTGATTAAATTTGTAATGTTTCATCTACCGGAGGTGTGCATATATAAGCAGGAGGACATCAGTTGCTTGTAGGAAGTTCTACTCCAATAATTTCACCACACATATAATCCTTGCATAGATAAATAACGATGAAGTGAGCAAACTTCAAAAACATATTTAAGTATTTAGATATATGATTGAATTCTTAAGGATTATTAAATCTTCAAGGACTCAGAGCTGAATATTTATTTCAGCTAACTATACCTCCAACTATACGCAGATTCAATAAACCGTAAATTCCAAGGCAAATATGATTTAATTCTACTTCCTTCTCATCATCCCGACAGGACAGATTTATATATATATATATATATATATAGGTATATATATATATATATTCAATTTTAACAGAAATCTTCAAACCGCACGGATGCTATAAAACTCTTCATGAACCAATTTGAATACTTCGTTCTATTGACATCGCCAAAGAAAATTTTCACAAAAGATTTAACAGAAAATATCACTTAACAGATTTTTCTCCTTATTTTCCCCGGAAACTGGGTTAATAATAGAAGCAAAAAAAAAATAATAAAAAATAACAAAGGAAATAAAAATAAAAGGCGAAGCCATTTCAGAACTTTCTTCCAATCAATATCGAAAGAATATTTAGCTGGAAGACAAAAGACGAAAAATGTCGGTCGAGTTGGAACATTTTCCTGCAGTTTTTATGAAAAACTGTCGTAAAAAGAGAAATCTCTAGCAAGGGATGTATACATCTCATATATATGTATATACATATATATAAAAAGGACGAAACTAGAATCGCTTCAGGGGCGGTGCGGTCGATGTTTTTATTCCGTGCGAAACTTTCCACCAAGTGCATTCCAACCAAGTATTATCTTTAATATATGTATAGATGTGTGTGTATTTAGCTGGTTGTATTATTGTCCCTCTGACTATGTTTGCTTTTCTGTATGTATGCATGTATTTATGCATGGCTTTCTATAAACTCGCTCCATAGTTGCTCATGCTGGGTTACATTCGGGATGAAAAAGTGCGAGCACATTCGTGTTACCTAGAATTTTCTGGTGTTTTGTTCCGTGTATAAATATGCCACAAGAGGATCTTAAATTTATTTTTCTTTTTATCACTTGGCTGGCTTGTGTAAAATCAGATGTTTTTGCACTTTGTACTTTGGCCTTCTTCTGTCCACGTGAATTAATGTTACGTACTGCGTTCTTTTATTAAAATGCTTGGAGAGCATTGATTAAAAAAATGAGGAGACTCGTCGGAAAAAACGTAATGCTCGTAAGCTTACATCCTTATCAAACATTTTGGTTTCATGCGATTATGCTTGTATTTTAGACCCTGAAGGAGATTGTCTGTACTGACTTTCACACTTCTATGCCCCTTAAAAGAAGTTGCTCATGTATTTAATTTTTTTATGAATTTTGCAAAATATTCTAACGCTTGTTTCCAACACTTCAATGGGTACTAGAACCTTTTCTATCTCTTACAATACCGTAAAGCTTACCATTCAAAACTGGATCCAGAACCAAACCGAGCAGAGATAGAATTCAATAATAGGATAGACATATCATCCAGTGATGTATGTTAGTTATATCTCGAAGAGAATGAAACATCGGAACACGTCTTTTCATTGTGTTGATGAAGTTGATGTTATGCTGACTCTATATACTATTAAATCAGATGCGGCAGGACCTGATGCACTGCAACCAAAATTTATAAAACTTATTGCGCCCACAATAGTGAAAATTCTAACGCACATCTTCAACCATTGTATCACTACATCTCAATTTCCCAATCAATGGAAACAGGCATTGGTGGTGCCTATTCCGAAGAAGTCCACTGCATGTACTCCAAGTGACTTACGTCCAATTAGCCTTCTATGCTACTGGGCTAAAGTATTTGAAAAAATAGTATACCAGCAAACCATGAACTACACAAAAAGAAACTGTTTACTGTCAACCTGGCAATCTGGGTTTCGTCCTTATCACATTTGTGAAACCGCTATGCTGAATGTGACATCGGATATTCACATGGCCCTTGATGATGATCATTTGACTATTCTTGCGCTACTTGATTTTAGTAAAGCGTTGGATTCCATAGATCACTCGAAATTGTTAGCTAAATTGGGTAATAAATTCCTCTTCTTTTCATCGGCATTAACCTTTATTAAAAGTTTTATAAGTGGGCGTAGCCAATTTGTAAAAACAAATAATATTACCTCGAGAAGTATATCTCTCTCTTGTGGCGTACCCCAGGGATCCATACTTGGTCCCCTGCTTTTTAGTCTATATATCAATGATCTCCCAGATGTTATTGTAGATGCCTCCGTTCATCTGTATGCTGATGATGTGCAAAAATACCTTAGTAGACCAATTGGCTTAGTGGAAGATTGTATAAGTCGGATAAATGAGGATCTTAAACGTGTATATGACTGGTCTGAGCAAAATAACTTAGCTCTTAACCATAATAAATCCAACTGTATGGCGATCTATAGACGTGATATTGATGAGAATTCTTTACCACCGATTTATTTGAACGACAATATCTGTGAAGTGTTTAGGGTTTCAGCTCAACTCAAAATTTTCATGTTGTGATCATGTCAGTGTTACACTAAGGAAATTATATGGATGCCTGCGGCAGCTTTGATTGAACTCCAATTGCCCAATGCATACCTTACGAGTAAGACTAGCTAAATCCCTTTTGCTACCCTATGTCACATATGGCTGTACGATATTTCCAGTTCTAGATTCAGTCTGTCGTAAGAAACTCTTGGTTCCATTCAATGATGTAACCCGATTTGTCTTCAAATTGCCGCGATATAGTCACATCTCTCCTTATGTAGCGTCCGTGCTGGGTTGTCCAATAGAAACTTATCTAATAAATTGCAGACTGAAATTCCTTCATAGACTTATATACAGCGAGAAGCCCTCATATCTTTTTGACAGATTGAGTTTCCTACAATCATCCCGGCACATGAGCCTTTCGATCCCCCGTTGTAAATCACGCTATGGTGAGCGCTCTTACTTCGTCCAGGGCATTCGTTTGTGGAATCGTTTGCCAGCTAATATACAGAGAACAGGATCCAACGGAATCTTTTACAAATCAATATTGCCACTAAACTTATCCTAAACATTTGGGGCGCATCTTGGATACATATTGTTAAAGCTACTTGATAATTTTTTTTTTAACTGATATACATGTTTTTTTCTTTTCCTATTCCTCTCTCAGCTCTCTAAATTTACTCTATTTACTCATAATAATACTAGTAAAAATAGAGTCTATTCTTAAACCTATAATTATTTGTTTGGCTAAGCTTAGTTAGTTAAGTTAGTTTTTAGTAAATTAATGTATTTCCCCAAATTTAATGTGGCACGATTATTTTAATAATTATGTACAATTCCAATTAACTTTGTACGTTTAAGATCTTTATAATCTTTGTACTACAAAAGAAATATATTCTATTCTATTCTTATGTGAGTGCGAAGCTATTAAAGAATGGAAATCCCAGGTCTCTGACTCATACTATTTAAAGCCTGCCGATCTGATCGTCCTAGGAAGAGTGGGATTGTTGAATGAACTGTAAAGGAAGCGGTGAACAATAAACCAATGAATGAATTGCTGCAGTGCAAAGGCCACTAAATCATAATCTAAATTTTGAAACATTCCTTCTAAGGGAATCGAAATTACATAGTAAATGGACTTAACAGTGATATCTGTTGATCCTCAAAAGATTTGGTGAAAGTTCAATGAATTCGGCTGAATTCATGGTATGCCTGTAACCAATTTATGATCCTCCAAATTCAAAATATACCATCGTTTCCCCTAACTTTGGAGCAATTTTCAGGAATATTTGGTTATAATTTCTTAAAACATTTAGACTGTGCCATTTACTATCGGTATTGGGGATTTGCGTATATTCACTAAGGAAATGAAGTACGATTTTCTAAACTTAATGTATTTCATTCAGTATATTTAACGAAAGAAGTTGGCACAAAGTTGGGCTCTGGCTTGCCCAACTATGGAGTAATATCTTCAATTTCAGGGATTTTGAAAAGAACCCCCTTGATGATGATATTTTTTTGGTACTTTGACTTTTAGAATGATATATTCTATATTTTAGTACATTTTGTCATCGACATTCGGCCTTTCCAGAACGCCCTACATTTTGTAAAGCATTTCGCAAGTTCGATCCATTGTTGGGCACCAATTTCTTATTTGATGAAAATTTGAAAATATCCCGAAAACTAAAAGCGATACTAATATGGAAAATATTTATAAGTACAGTAAAGATATCTGAAAAGAAACACATGTGTGTGTGATATTATACAATTGCTTATACTTACAACTTTAGTATCCTTGCTAGAATTATATCTAGTAATTATCTATCAAAAATAGCATTTCAAGTTCTATTAAAAGAACTAAGTACTAACTGTGGAATCGAAATTACTACTAACGAAATTCATAGCGTAGCACTGGATATTTGCAAACAAGCTGTCACCAGACTGTCGATCGAGTGCGTGCAGTTGAATTTCCATGAAACCAGAACGGTACCGGCGGTGCTCCATTTTTGGGCACCTGGTCCAAAGTTAGGGGTATCGCCAAAATGGCTACGTTTGACTAATAATATCTGAATTTTTATGTATTTAATCATTGCCGTCTTTATGTTCCAGGCCATGACACAAAGCGATTGGGCTTTTTTTTTACTTGCAAAAGTACGAAATCGTACTACTCTAATACATTCAAATAACGATTTTGCTTTGCAAGGATATACGAAATCGTACTACTCTAATACATTCAAAGAATTTGGTGTCACGGCCTGGAAAATAAAGACGGCAATGTTTTAGTACATTTGAATTCATGTTAAGTAGCTGTCTATGACATCTCAGCTCTCTAGGTAAACTATAACCAAAGAACATCTAACATCTAATCTAAGTTATATGTTCTTTGCTATAACAAATAACAGGTTAGGGTATGTAAGGACAGACGAACAGGTTCAAACTTTGCAGTTCATCTAGTGTATAATGCTAATAGTTTTCATTTGAAAGAAGGCTAATAACTCCTACTGTTTTCGGATTAAACATAAGTGATGATAACGTGATTGCTACTGAATAACCAGATCAAGGAAGAGATCAAGAGAAGTGACATCGTAAAGTGGATGTCTGCTTATATACAGCCCAAGGCAAAAGTGTATGTCCTATCAGAAAAAAATCCTTCCAAAAAATGCAAAAAAGCTTCCCAAAACAATAAATGCATTAAGCTGCCCCAATATACATACATATAACAGTATTATGTAAAAGCAGTTTTAATTTAAATTATAATCTTAAAATCTCGACTTGATTTTCTCTGCTGTTCAGTTGACATCTCATACATTAGTTAGTAATGACAAAAGCACTGTCACGTAACCTCCAGAACTGTTGTGACAACAAATATCCATAGGACTACAAATACGTTAGTTTCCTCGTTGATATAGTTTTCATTTTCTTAATTAATCTAATCTTAACTTTACTCTCCGAAGTCTTACATTTAAAGTAGTTTTACAAAACAAACTTATACATAAATATCTTCCCTTCCCACAATTGGCATCTACTTACACCAGAACTCAAGAGGAACAAGTTGATGCTGTTACGAGATACATTCCCATTCTGTCAGATATCATTTGTCAGCTTTCAAGATTTTTTTCAGGTGAAATCTCTGACACCTGCGCTAACAAGAAATTCTTGGAAAAATAATGAACCTCGTTATCCATGCATATTGCAATTGAAGTTGATCGAAAAAACACTCGTCATGACAGCTCTTCTGAATTCGTCCTCTATGAAAATCTTGTTTTAAATAATTTTTGTATTTACATAATTTTATTTATATTTATTACTTTGATTTTGGGGTATGTAAATTACTTCAAAATGTATTCCCACGAATTGTGATCAATTGAAATACGAAATTTTTACTAGTTTTTTTATTAATTTTCAAAATTCTTTGAAACGATTGTGACCACTTCTAATTGATTCGGTAATTAGGTGACTTCGAGTAATGTTGAAAATATAATTGTCTATTTGCCTTCCTTCTCTTATTGGCTATAGTTATTTTATTTGAAGAGGAAATAGATAATGGCACCAATTTGAAACCACTTTAATTAAAAACAAAACTTTCCTCAATTGTAGTCCTCATGTGAATTTGAAAAGGCTTCCCTTACTTCTTTCGTTTTGTTTTCGTTTTTGTATTGTTTTGCTTAAACTAAGTAAATAAAAAAGAAATATTTTGGTGTAATTTGTCAGGAATTGTTAACCCATTTTAATAGGGTTATTTTACTGCAATTTAAAAAATTTCTTATTCGATTCGATTTATCGAATATAGTTCGTTTGTATGTGAACAAATGAAATGTTATTTGTGTTCTGGTAATTTGCATGTGTTTTATTATATTATTTATCATAACAACTAATCTTATACATTTTATTAAATCTGTTTTCCTGTACAAGTTATTTTATTATATTTAAGTTTAAGAATAAGAATTTTATGAGAAATGGGGCAAATATAATGGTTGCATTCTTAGTAATTAGTGATTATTATAAATTAAAATTATGAATATAATTAGCTTCAGATCATATGTGACAGAAATAACATTCGAGTAATTAAATATTTTTATTAAAATAATAATAAATAAAAGATTGCGTAAAAATTTCATAGAAGAAATTTTGTGCAATTTTACATATGGTATGTATTAAACCAAATAAAGTCAATTTTTAAGTAATAAATAGAAAATTAAATGTAATTTACACTCATTTGTTCCCTTCTGGATTAATGTCGATGCTGGATTTCATCACTTCCGATGATGTCTATCTGGATTTTTTCATATTCCTAATTGCGGTTAGAGAAATATATCTGAGCAGTACCCGATCGGAAATATTTTTTTCCCTTCGTTTGCATAGGGCGGCAGTCACCTGAATATTGAACCCACATAAAACCGTGGTAATGCATGGTATAATAAAAATAATTAGGTATACACGAAATTATGAAATCTGTTCGACCGTCTGCCCGCATTTCATTCTCAATTTTACTGCCCAAGCAACAGAGAGTAATATGTAAAACCACTATAATGATTTAATTTGCATAGAAACATCATCGGTGGTAAGGCAGATATTGGTCTTAGGCAAATTATAATTTCTTTCCTAGTCTCTAATCAAATCAGGTAAAATCGGTGATTATTATGTTTCATTAAAAGTGTGTTCGCAGATTAATATTATATTATATTTTATTAAAAGAGAAAAAAGCTATAATGAGAAGCTTCCGAATTTTTTGAATTCGTAATATCTATCGGTGAAACTTCCCAATAATCCTAGGGAAAACCGAACTAGTTTCCGTTTAATTTTATCTCCATT
>CAWVNZ010001227.1:0-71559 GCA_963930735.1 Dioctria linearis
ATTGCCTTTTATATAGTAAATTTTTTCAAAAACTAATTTTCTACTGTCGCAAATTTTAATTGCGCCAGGGATTGCCTTTTCTATAGTAAATTTTTCAAAAACTAATTTTATACTGTCGCAAATTTTAATTGCGCCAGGGATTGCCTTTTCTATAGTAAATTATTCAAAAAATAATTTTCAACTGTCACAAATTTTAATTGCGCCAGGGATTGCCTTTTCTATAGTAAATTATTCAAAAAATAATTTTCTACTGTCACAAATTTTAATTGCGCCAGGGATTGCCTTTTCTACAGTAAATTATTCAAAAAATAATTTTATACTGTCGCAAATTTTAATTGCGCCAGGGATTGCCTTTTCTATAGTAAATTTTTCAAAAACTAATTTTATACTGTCGCAAATTTAATTGCGCCAGGGATTGCCTTTTCTATAGTAAATTATTCAAAAAATAATTTTCAACTGTCACAAATTTTATGTGCGCCAGGGATTGCCTTTTCTATAGTAAATTATTCAAAAATAATTTTCAACTGTCACAAATTTTAATTGCGCCAGGGATTGACTTTTCTATAGTAAATTATTCAAAAAATAATTTTATACTGTCACAAATTTAAATTGCGCCAGGGATTGCCTTTTCTATAGTAAATTATTCAAAAAATAATTTTATACTGTCGCAAATTTTAATTACGCCAGGGATTGCCTTTTCTACAGTAAATTATTCAAAAAATAATTTTATACTGTCGCAAATTTTAATTGCGCCAGGGATTGCCTTTTCTATAGTAAATTATTCAAAAAATAATTTTATACTGTCGCAAATTTTATGTGCGCCAGGGATTGCCTTTTCTATAGTAAATTATTCAAAAAATAATTTTCAACTGTCACAAATTTTAATTGCGCCAGGGATTGACTTTTCTATAGTAAATTATTCAAAAAATAATTTTATACTGTCACAAATTTTAATTGCGCCAGGGATTGCCTTTTCTATAGTAAATTATTCAAAAAATAATTTTATACTGTCGCAAATTTTAATTGCGCCAGGGATTGCCTTTTCTATAGTAAATTTTTCAAAAAACTAATTTTATACTGTCACAAATTTTAATTGCGCCAGGGATTGCCTTTTCTATAGTAAATTTTTCAAAAACTAATTTTATACTGTCACAAATTTTATGTGCGCCAGGGATTGCCTTTTCTATAGTAAATTTTTCAAAAAATAATTTTATACTGTCGCAAATTTTAAATATCCCAGGGATTGCCTTTTATATAGTAAATTTTTCAAAACTAATTTTATACTGTCGCAAATTTTAATTGCGCCAGGGATTGCCTTTTCTATAGTAAATTATTCAAAAATAATTTTATACTGTCGCAAATTTTAATTGCGCCAGGGATTGCCTTTTCTATAGTAAATTATTCAAAAAATAATTTTCTACTGTCGCAAATTTTATGTGCGCCAGGGATTGCCTTTTATATAGTAAATTATTCAAAAACTAATTTTATACTGTCGCAAATTTTAATTACGCCAGGGATTGCCTTTTATATAGTAAATTTTTCAAAAACTATTTTTATACTGTCGCAAATTTTATGTGCGCCAGGGATTGCCTTTTTCTATAGTAAATTATTCAAAAAATAATTTTCTACTGTCGCAAATTTTAAAATATCCCAGGGATTGCCTTTTCTACAGTAAATTATTCAAAAAATAATTTTCAACTGTCACAAATTTTAATTGCGCCAGGGATTGCCTTTTATATAGTAAATTATTCAAAAAATAATTTTATACTGTCGCAAATTTTAATTGCGCCAGGATTGCCTTTTATATAGTAAATTATTCAAAAAATAATTTTATACTGTCGCAAATTTTATGTGCGCCAGGGATTGCCTTTTCTATAGTAAATTATTCAAAAAATAATTTTATACTGTCGCAAATTTTAATTGCGCCAGGGATTGCCTTTTCTATAGTAAATTATTCAAAAAAATAATTTTATACTGTCGCAAATTTTAATTGCGCCAGGGATTGCCTTTTCTACAGTAAATTATTCAAAAAATAATTTTATACTGTCGCAAATTTTAATTGCGCCAGGGATTGCCTTTTCTACAGTAAATTATTCAAAAAATAATTTTCAACTGTCACAAATTTTAATTGCGCCAGGGATTGCCCTTTTCTATAGTAAATTATTCAAAAACTAATTTTATACTGTCGCAAATTTTAATTACGCCAGGGATTGCCTTTTATATAGTAAATTATTCAAAAACTAATTTTCAACTGTGACAAATTTTAAATATCCCAGGGATTGCCTTTTCTATAGTAAATTATTCAAAAAATAATTTTATACTGTCACAAATTTTAATTGGCGCCAGGGATTGCCTTTTATGTAGTAAATTATTCAAAAAATAATTTTATACTGTCGCACAATTTTATGTGCGCCAGGGATTGCCTTTTCTATAGTAAATTATTCAAAAACTAATTTTTATACTGTCACAAATTTTATGTGCGCCAGGGATTGCCCTTCTTTCTATAGTAAATTATTCAAAAAATAATTTTCAACTGTCACAAATTTTAATTGCGCCAGGGATTGACTTTTCTATAGTAAATTATTCAAAAAATAATTTTATACTGTCACAAATTTTAATTGCGCCAGGGATTGCCTTTTATATAGTAAATTTTTCAAAAACTAATTTTATACTGTCGCAAATTTTAATTGCGCCAGGGATTGCCTTTTATATAGTAAATTACTTCAAAAAATAATTTTATACTGTCGCAAATTTTATGTGCGCCAGGGATTGCCTTTTCTATAGTAAATTATTCAAAAAATAATTTTATACTGTCACAAATTTTAATTGCGCCAGGGATTGCCTTTTATATAGTAAATTTTTCAAAAAATAATTTTATACTGTCGCAAATTTTAATTGCGCCAGGGATTGCCCTTTTCTATAGTAAATTATTCAAAAAAATAATTTTCAACTGTCACAAATTTTATGTGCGCCAGGGATTGCCTTTTCTATAGTAAATTATTCAAAAACTAATTTTCTACTGTCGCAAATTTTAATTGCGCCAGGGATTGCCTTTTATATAGTAAATTATTCAAAAAATAATTTTCAACTGTCACAAATTTTATGTGCGCCAGGGATTGCCTTTTCTATAGTAAATTATTCAAAAACTAATTTTCTACTGTCGCAAATTTTAATTGCGCCAGGGATTGCCTTTTATATAGTAAATTTTTCAAAAAATAATTTTCAACTGTCACAAATTTTATGTGCGCCAGGGATTGCCTTTTCTATAGTAAATTATTCAAAAACTAATTTTCTACTGTCGCAAATTTTAAATATCCCAGGATTGCCTTTTCTATAGTAAACTTATTCAAAAAATAATTTTCTACTGTCGCAAATTTTAATTGCGCCAGGGATTGACTTTTCTATAGTAAATTATTCAAAAACTAATTTTTATACTGTCACAAATTTTATGTGCGCCAGGATTGCCTTTTATATAGTAAATTATTCAAAAAATAATTTTCAACTGTCACAAATTTAATTGCGCCAGGGATTGCCTTTTATATAGTAAATTATTCAAAAAATAATTTTATACTGTCGCAAATTTTATGTGCGCCAGGATTGCCTTTTCTATAGTAACATTATTCAAAAATAATTTTCAACTGTCACAAATTTTAATTGCGCCAGGGATTGACTTTTCTATAGTAAATTATTCAAAAACTAATTTTACTACTGTCGCAAACTTTTAATTGCGCCAGGGATTGCCTTTTATATAGTAAATTATTCAAAACTAATTTTCAACTGTCACAAATTTTAATTGCGCCAGGGATTGCCTTTTCTATAGTAAATTTTCAAAAAATAATTTTCAACTGTCACAAATTTTAATTGCGCCAGGGATTGCCTTTTATATAGTAAATTTTTCAAAAAATAATTTTATACTGTCGCAAATTTTAATTGCGCCAGGGATTGCCTTTTCTATAGTAAATTATTCAAAAACTAATTTTCACTGTCGCAAATTTTAATTGCGCCAGGGATTGCCTTTTATATAGTAAATTATTCAAAACTAATTTTCTACTGTCGCAAATTTTAATTGCGCCAGGGATTGCCTTTTCTATAGTAAATTTTTCAAAAAACTAATTTTATACTGTCGCAAATTTTAATTACGCCAGGGATTGCCCTTTTATATAGTAAATTTTTCCAAAACTAATTTTATACTGTCGCAAATTTTATGTGCGCCAGGGATTGCCTTTTATATAGTAAATTTTTCAAAAACTAATTTTATACTGTCACAAATTTTAATTGCGCCAGGGATTGCCTTTTCTATAGTAAATTATTCCAAAAACTAATTTTACTACTGTCGCAATTTTAATTGCGCCAGGGATTGCCCTTTTCTATAGTAAATTATTCAAAAACTAATTTTCTACTGTCGCAAATTTTAATTGCGCCAGGGATTGCCTTTTCTATAGTAAATTATTCAAAAACTAATTTCTATACAGTCGCAAATTTTAATTGCGCCAGGGATTGCCTCTTTCTATAGTAAAATATTCAAAAAATAATTTTCTACTGTCGCAAATTTTAATTGCGCCAGGATTGCCTTTTCTATAGTAAATTATTCAAAAAATAATTTTCTACTGTCGCAAATTTTAATTGCGCCAGGGATTCCCTTTTCTATAGTAAATTATTCAAAAACTAATTTTATACTGTCGCAAATTTTAATTACGCCAGGGATTGCCTTTTCTATAGTAAATTATTCAAAAACTAATTTTATACTGTCGCAAATTTTATGTGCGCCAGGGATTGCCTTTTCTATAGTAAATTATTCAAAAAAATAATTTTATACTGTCGCAAATTTTAATTGCGCCAGGGATTGCCTTTTCTATAGTAAATTATTCAAAAACTAATTTTCAAACCTGTCGCAAATTTAATTGCGCAGGATTGCCTTTTCTATAGTAAATTATTCAAAAACTAATTTTATACTGTCGCAAATTTTAATTACGCCAGGGATTGCCTTTTCTATAGTAAATTATTCAAAACTAATTTTATACTGTCGCACAATTTTATGTGCGCCAGGGATTGCCTTTTCTATAGTAAATTTTTCAAAAACTAATTTTATACTGTCGCAAATTTTAATTGCGCCAGGGATTGCCTTTTCTATAGTAAATTTTTCAAAAACTAATTTTATACTGTCGCCAAATTTTAATTGCGCCAGAGGGATTGCCTTTTCTACAGTAAATTTTTCAAAACTAATCTTTATACTGTCGCCAAATTTTAATTGCGCCAGGGATTGCCTTTTCTATAGTAAATTATTCAAAAAATAATTTTATACTGTCGCAAATTTAATTTACGCCAGGGATTGCCTTTTCTATAGTAAATTATTCAAAAAATAACTTTTCAACTGTCACAAATTTTAATTGCGCCAGGATTGCCCTTTTATATAGTAAATTATTCAAAAAATAATTTTCAACTGTCGCAAATTTTAATTGCGCCAGGGATTGCCTTTTCTATAGTAAACTTTTTCAAAAACTCAATTTTATACTGTCGCAAATTTTAATTTGCGCCAGGGATTGCCTTTTCTATAGTAAATTATTCAAAAATAATTTTCTACTGTCACAAATTTTAATTGCGCCAGGGATTGCCTTTTCTATAGTAAATTTTCAAAAACTAATTTTCATACTGTCGCAAATTTTAATTGCGCCAGGGATTGCCATTTTCTATAGTAAATTATTCAAAAACTAATTTTCAACTGTCACAAATTTTAATTCGCGCCAGGGATCTGCCTTTTATATAGTAAATTATTCAAAAAATAATTTTATACTGTCACAAATTTTAATTGCGCACAGGATTGCCTTTTCTATAGTAAATTATTCAAAAAATAATTTTATACTGTCGCACAATTTTATGTGCGCCAGGGATTGCCCTCTTTCTATAGTAAATTTTTCAAAAACTAATTTTATACTGTCGCAAATTTTAATTGCGCCAGGGATTGCCTTTTATATAGTAAATTTTCAAAAACTAATTTTATACTGTCGCTAATTTTAATTGCGCCAGGGATTGCCTTTTCTATAGTAAATTATTCAAAAAATAATTTTCTACTGTCGCAAATTTTAATTACGCCAGGGATTGCCTTTTATATAGTAAAATTTTTCAAAAACTAATTTTATACTGTCACAAATTTTAATTGCGCCAGGGATTGCCTTTTCTACAGTAAATTATTCAAAAAATAATTTTCTACTGTCGCAAATTTTAATTACGCCAGGGATTGCCTTTTTCTATAGTAAATTTTTCAAAAAATAATTTTCAACTGTCACAAATTTAATTACGCCAGGGATTGCCTTTTATATAGTAAATTTTTCAAAAACTAATTTTATACTGTCGCAAATTTTAATTACGCCAGGGATTGCCTTTTCTATAGTAAATTATTCAAAAAAATAATTTTATACTGTCACAAATTTTAATTGCGCAGGGATTGCCTTTTCTATAGTAAATTTTTCAAAACTAATTTTATACTGTCGCAAATTTTAATTGCCGCCAGGGATTGCCTTTTCTACAGTAAATTTTTCAAAAACTAATTTTTATACTGTCGCAAATTTTAATTGCGCCAGGGATTGCCTTTTCTATAGTAAATTTTTCAAAAACTAATTTTATACTGTCGCAAATTTTAATTGCGCCAGGGATTGCCTTTTCTATAGTAAATTATTCAAAAACTAATTTTATACTGTCACAAATTTTAATTGCCGCCAGGGATTGCCTTTTCTATAGTAAATTTTTCAAAAAACTAATTTTATACTGTCGCAAATTTTAATTGCGCCAGGATTGCCTTTTCTATAGTAATTATTCAAAAACTAATTTTATACTGTCGCAAATTTTAATTACGCCAGGGATTGCCTTTTATATAGTAAATTTTTCAAAAACTAATTTTATACTGTCGCAAATTTTAATTACGCAGGGATTGCCTTTTCTATAGCTAAATTTTTCAAAAACTAATTTTATACTGTCGCAAATTTTAATTGCGCCAGGGATTGCCTTTTCTATAGTAAATTATTCAAAAAACTAATTTTATACTGTCACAAATTTTAATTGCGCCAGGGATTGCCTTTTCTATAGTAAATTTTTCAAAAACTAATTTTATACTGTCGCAAATTTTAATTGCGCCAGGGATTGCCTTTTATATAGTAAATTTTTCAAAAAATAATTTTCAACTGTCACAATTTTAATTGCGCCAGGGATTGCCTTTTATATAGTAAATTTTTCAAAAAAATAATTTTCAACTGTCACAAATTTTAATTGCGCCAGGGATTGCCTTTTCTACAGTAAATTTTTCAAAAACTTATTTTATACTGTCGCAAATTTTAATTGCGCCAGGATTGCCTTTTATATAGTAAATTTTTCAAAAAATAATTTTCAACTGTCACAAATTTTAATTGCGCCAGGGATTGCCTTTTATATAGTAAATTTTTCAAAAACTAATTTTATACTGTCGCAAATTTAATTGCGCCAGGGATTGCCTTTTCTACAGTAAATTTTTCAAAAACTAATTTTATACTGTCGCAAATTTTAATTGCGCCAGGGATTGCCCTTTTCTATAGTAAATTATTCAAAAACTAATTTTATACTGTCGCAAATTTTAATTACGCCAGGGATTGCCTTTTCTATAGTAAATTATTCAAAAACTAATTTTATACTGTCGCAAATTTTATGTGCGCCAGGGATTGCCTTTTCTATAGTAAATTATTCAAAAAATAATTTTCAACTGTCACAAATTTTAATTGCGCCAGGGATTGCCTTTTCTATAGTAAATTTTTCAAAAAATAATTTTATACTGTCGCAAATTTTAATTGCGCCAGGATTGCCTTTTCTATAGTAAATTATTCAAAAACTAATTTTCAACTGTCACAAATTTTAATTGCGCCAGGATTGCCTTTTCTACAGTAAATTATTCAAAAACTAATTTTATACTGTCGCAAATTTTAATTGCGCCAGGGATTGCCTTTTCTATAGTAAATTTTTTCAAAAACTAATTTTATACTGTCACAAATTTTAATGCGCCAGGGATTGCCTTTTCTATAGTAAATTTTTCAAAAACTAATTTTATACTGTCGCAAATTTTAATTGCGCCAGGGATTGCCTTTTCTATAGTAAATTATTCAAAAACTAATTTTATACTGTCGCAAATTTTAATTACGCCAGGGATTGCCTTTTCTATAGTAAATTATTCAAAAACTAATTTTATACTGTCGCAAATTTTATGTGCGCCAGGGATTGCCTTTTTCTATAGTAAATTTTTCAAAAACTAATTTTATACTGTCGCAAATTTTAATTGCGCCAGGGGATTGCCTTTTCTATAGTAAATTATTCAAAAACTAATTTTCAACTGTCACAAATTTTAATTGCGCCAGGATTGCCTTTTATATAGTAAATTATTCAAAAAATAATTTTATACTGTCACAAATTTTAATTGCGCCAGGGATTGCCTTTTCTATAGTAAATTATTCAAAAAATAATTTTATACTGTCGCAAATTTTATGTGCGCCAGGATTGCCTTTTCTATAGTAAATTTTTCAAAAACTAATTTTATACTGTCGCAAATTTTAATTGCGCCAGGGATTGCCTTTTATATAGTAAATTTTTCAAAAACTAATTTTATACTGTCGCTAATTTTAATTCGCGCCAGGGATTGCCTTTTCTATAGTAAATTATTCAAAAAATAATTTTCTACCTGTCGCAAATTTTAATTACGCCAGGGATTGCCTTTTACTATAGTAAATTTTTCAAAAACTAATTTTTATACTGTCACAAAATTTTAATTGCGCCAGGGATTGCCTTTTCTACAGTAAATTATTCAAAAATAAATTTTCTACTGTCGCAAATTTTAATTACGCCAGGGATTGCCTTTTCTATAGTAAATTTTTCCAAAACATAATTTTCAACTGTCACAAATTTTAATTACGCCAGGGATTGCCTTTTATATAGTAAATTTTTCAAAACTAATTTTATACTGTCGCAAATTTTAATTACGCCAGGGATTGCCTTTTCTATAGTAAATTATTCAAAAAATAATTTTATACTGTCACCAATTTTAATTGCGCCAGGGATTGCCTTTTCTATAGTAATTTTTCAAAAACTAATTTATACTGTCGCAAATTTTAATTGCGCCAGGGATTGCCTTTTCTACAGTAAATTTTTCAAAAACTAATTTTATACTGTCGCAAATTTTAATTGCGCCAGGGATTGCCTTTTCTATAGTAAATTTTTCAAAAACTAATTTTATACTGTCGCAAATTTTAATTGCGCCAGGGATTGCCTTTTCTATAGTAAATTATTCAAAACTAATTTTATACTGTCACAAATTTTAATTGCGCCAGGGATTGCCTTTTCTATAGTAAATTTTTCAAAAACTAATTTTATACTGTCGCAAATTTTAATTGCGCCAGGGATTGCCTTTTCTATAGTAAATTATTCAAAAACTAATTTTATACTGTCGCAAATTTTAATTACGCCAGGGATTGCCTTTTATATAGTAAATTTTCAAAAACTAATTTTATACTGTCGCAAATTTTAATTACGCCAGGGATTGCCTTTTCTATAGTAAATTTTCAAAAACTAATTTTATACTGTCGCAAATTTTAATTGCGCCAGGGATTGCCTTTTCTATAGTAAATTATTCAAAAACTAATTTTATACTGTCACAAATTTTAATTGCGCCAGGGATTGCCTTTTCTATAGTAAATTTTTCAAAAACTAATTTTATACTGTCGCAAATTTTAATTGCGCCAGGGATTGCCTTTTTATATAGTAAATTTTTCAAAAAATAATTTTCAACTGTCACAAATTTTAATTGCGCCAGGGATTGCCTTTTATATAGTAAATTTTTCAAAAATAATTTTCAACCTGTCACAAATTTTAATTGCGCCAGGGATTGCCTTTTCTACAGTAAATTTTTCAAAAACTAATTTTATACTGTCGCAAATTTTAATTGCGCCAGGGATTGCCTTTTATATAGTAAACTTTTTCAAAAAATAATTTTCAACTGTCACAAATTTTAATTGCGCCAGGGATTGCCTTTTATATAGTAAATTTTTCACAAAACTAATTTTATACTGTCGCAAATTTTAATTGCGCCAGGGATTGCCTTTTCTACAGTAAATTTTTCCAAAAACTAATTTTATACTGTCGCAAATTTTAATTGCGCCAAGGATTGCCTTTCTCTATAGTAAATTATTCAAAAACTAATTTTATACTGTCGCAAATTTTAATTACGCCAGGGATTGCCTTTTCTATAGTAAATTATTCAAAAACTAATTTTATACTGTCGCAAATTTTATGTGCGCCAGGGATTGCCTTTTCTATAGTAAATTATTCAAAAAAATAATTTTCAACTCGTCACAAATTTTAATTGCGCCAGGGATTGCCTTTTCTATAGTAAATTTTTCAAAAAATAATTTTATACTGTCGCAAATTTTAATTGCGCCAGGGATTGCCTTTTCTATAGTAAAATTATTCAAAAACTAATTTTCAACTGTCACAAATTTTAATTGCGCCAGGATTGCCTTTTCTACAGTAAATTATTCAAAAACTAAATTTATACTGTCGCAAATTTTAATTGCGCCAGGGATTGCCTTTTCTATAGTAATTTTTCAAAAACTAATTTTATACTGTCACAAATTTTAATTGCGCCAGGGATTGCCTTTTCTATAGTAAATTTTTCAAAAACTAATTTTATACTGTCGCAAATTTTAATTGCGCCAGGGATTGCCTTTTCTATAGTAAATTATTCAAAAACTAATTTTATACTGTCGCAAATTTTAATTACGCCAGGGATTGCCTTTTCTATAGTAAATTATTCAAAAACTAATTTTATACTGTCGCAAATTTTATGTGCGCCAGGGATTGCCTTTTCTATAGTAAATTTTCAAAAACTAATTTTATACTGTCGCAAATTTTAATTGCGCCAGGGATTGCCTTTTCTATAGTAAATTATTCAAAAACTAATTTTATACTGTCGCAAATTTTAATTACGCCAGGGATTGCCTTTTATATAGTAAATTTTTCAAAAACTAATTTTATACTGTCGCAAATTTTAATTGCGCCAGGGATTGCCTTTTCTATAGTAAATTATTCAAAAAATAATTTTCAACTGTCACAAATTTTAGTAGAAAAGGCAATCCCTGGCGCAATTAAAATTTGCGACAGTAGAAAATATTTTTTTGAATAATTTACTATAGAAAAGGCAATCCCTGGCGCACATAAAATTCTGCGACAGTATAAAATTATTTTTGAATAATTTACTGTAGAAAAGGCAATCCCTGGCGCAATTAAAATTTGCGACAGTATAAAATTAGTTTTTGAATAATTTACTATATAAAAGGCAATCCCTGGCGCAATTAAAATTTGCGACAGTATAAAATTAGTTTTTGAAAAATTTACTATATAAAAGGCAATCCCTGGCGTAATTAAAATTTGCGACAGTATTAAAATTATTTTTTGAATAATTTACTATATAAAAGGCAATCCCTGGCGCAATTAAAATTTGCGACAGTATAAAATTAGTTTTTGAAAAATTTACTATATAAAAGGCAATCCCTGGCGCAATTAAAATTTGCGACAGTAGAAAATTATTTTTTGAATAATTTACTGTAGAAAAAGGCAATCCCTGGCGCAATTAAAATTTGCGACAGTATAAAATTAGTTTTTGAAAAATTTACTATATAAAAGGCAATCCCTGGCGTAATTAAAATTTGCGACAGTATAAAATTAGTTTTTGAATAATTTACTATATAAAAGGCAATCCCTGGCGTAATTAAAATTTGTGACAGTTGAAAATTATTTTTTGAATAATTTACTAATAGAAAAGGCAATCCCTGGCGCAATTAAAATTTGCGACAGTAGAAAATTATTTTTTGAATAATTTACTATAGAAAAGGCAATCCCTGGCGTAATTAAAATTTGCGACAGTATAAAATTATTTTTTGAATAATTTACTGTAGAAAAGGCAATCCCTGGCGCAATTAAAATTTGCGACAGTATAAAATTAGTTTTTGAAAATTTACTATATAAAAGGCAATCCCTGGCGTAATTAAAATTTGCGACAGTATAAATTAGTTTTTGAATAATTTACTGTAGAAAAGGCAATCCCTGGGATATTTAAAATTTGCGACAGTAGAAAATTATTTTTTTGAATAATTTACTATAGAAAAGGCAATCCCTGGCGTAATTAAAATTTGCGACAGTATAAAATTAGTTTTTGAATAATTTACTATAGAAAAGGCAATCCCTGGCGTAATTAAAATTTGCGACAGTATAAAATTAGTTTTTGAATAATTTACTATAGAAAAGGCAATCCCTGGCGCAATTAAAATTTGTGACAGTTGAAAATTAGTTTTTGAAAAATTTACTGTAGAAAAGGCAATCCCTGGCGTAATTAAAATTTGCGACAGTATAAAATTATTTTTTGAATAATTTACTATAGAAAAGCAATCCCTGGCGCAATTAAAATTTGCGACAGTATAAAATTAGTTTTTGAATAATTTACTATAGAAAAGGCAATCCCTGGCGCAATTAAAATTTGCGACAGTATAAAATTAGTTTTTGAATAATTTACTATATAAAAGGCAATCCCTGGCGCAATTAAAATTTGTGACAGTTGAAAATTATTTTTTGAATAATTTACTATAGAAAAGGCAATCCCTGGCGCAATTAAAATTTGTGACAGTTGAAAATTATTTTTTGAATAATTTACTATAGAAAAGGCAATCCCTGGATATTTAAAATTTGCGACAGTATAAAATTATTTTTTGAATAATTTACTATAGAAAAGGCAATCCCTGGCGCACATAAAATTTGCGACAGTATAAATTAGTTTTTGAAAAATTTACTGTAGAAAAGGCAATCCTGGCGCAATTAAAATTTGCGACAGTATAAAATTAGTTTTTGAAAAATTTACTATAGAAAAGGCAATCCCTGGCGCACATAAAATTTGCGACAGTAGAAAATTATTTTTTGAATAATTTACTATAGAAAAGGCAATCCCTGGCGCAATTAAAATTTGCGACAGTATAAAATTAGTTTTTGAAAAATTTACTATATAAAAGGCAATCCCTGGCGTAATTAAAATTTGCGACAGTATAAAATTAGTTTTTGAATAATTTACTGTAGAAAAGGCAATCCCTGGCGCAATTAAAATTTGCGACAGTATAAAATTAGTTTTTGAAAAATTTACTATATAAAAGGCAATCCCTGGCGTAATTAAATTTGCGACAGTATAAAATTAGTTTTTGAATAATTTACTGTAGAAAAGGCAATCCCTGGGATATTTAAAATTTGCGACAGTAGAAAATTATTTTTTGAATAATTTACTATAGAAAAGGCAATCCCTGCGCAATTAAAATTTGTGACAGTATAAATTATTTTTTGAATAATTTACTATATAAAAGGCAATCCCCTGGGATATTTAAAATTTGTGACAGTTGAAAATTAGTTTTTGAATAATTTACTATAGAAAAGGCAATCCCTGGCGCAATTAAAATTTGCGACAGTATAAAATTAGTTTTTGAATAATTTACTATAGAAAAGGCAATCCCTGGGATATTTAAAATTTGCGACAGTAGAAAATTATTTTTTGAATAATTTACTATAGAAAAGGCAATCCCTGGCGCACATAAAATTTGTGACAGTTGAAAATTATTTTTTGAATAATTTACTATATAAAAGGCAATCCCTGGCGTAATTAAAATTTGCGACAGTATAAAATTAGTTTTTGAAAATTTACTATATAAAAGGCAATCCCTGGCGTAATTAAAATTTGCGACAGTATAAAATTAGTTTTTGAATAATTTACTATAGAAAAGGCAATCCCTGGCGCAATTAAAATTTGCGACAGTATAAAATTATTTTTTGAATAATTTACTATAGAAAAGGCAATCCCTGGCGCAATTAAAATTTGCGACAGTATAAAATTAGTTTTTGAAAAAATTACTATAGAAAAGGCAATCCCTGGCGCACATAAATTTGCGACAGTTAGAAAATAGTTTTTGAAAAATTTACTATAGAAAAGGCAATCCCTGGCGCAATTAAAATTTGCGACAGTTGAAAATTATTTTACTGTCGCAAATTTTAATTGCGCCAGGGAATGCCTTTTCTATAGTAAATTTTTCAAAAACTAATTTTCTACTGTCGCAAATTTTATGTGCGCCAGGGATTGCCTTTTCTATAGTAAATTTTTCAAAAACTAATTTTATACTGTCGCAAATTTTAATTGCGCCAGGGATTGCCTTTTCTATAGTAAATTATTCAAAAAATAATTTTATACTGTCGCAAATTTTAATTGCGCCAGGGATTGCCTTTTCTATAGTAAATTATTCAAAAACTAATTTTATACTGTCGCAAATTTTAATTACGCCAGGGATTGCCTTTTATATAGTAAATTTTTCAAAAACTAATTTTATACTGTCGCAAATTTTAATTACGCCAGGGATTGCCTTTTATATAGTAAATTATTCAAAAAATAATTTTCAACTGTCACAAATTTTATGTGCGCCAGGGATTGCCTTTTCTATAGTAAATTATTCAAAAATAATTTTCTACTGTCGCAAATTTTAAATATCCCAGGATTGCCTTTTCTATAGTAAATTATTCAAAAACTAATTTTATACTGTCGCAAATTTCTAATTGCGCCAGGGATTGCCTTTTCTATAGTAAATTATTCAAAAACTAATTTTCAACTGTCACAAATTTTAAATATCCCAGGGATTGCCTTTTATATAGTAAAATTATTCAAAAAATAATTTTATACTGTCACAAATTTTAATTGCGCCAGGGATTGCCTTTTCTATAGTAAATTATTCAAAAAATAATTTTCTACTGTCGCAAATTTTAAATATCCCAGGGATTGCCTTTTCTACAGTAAATTATTCAAAAACTAATTTTATACTGTCGCAAATTTTAATTACGCCAGGGATTGCCTTTTATATAGTAAATTTTTCAAAAACTAATTTTATACTGTCGCAAATTTTAATTGCGCCAGGGATTGCCTTTTCTACAGTAAATTAATTCAAAAACTAATTTTTATACTGTCGCAAATTTTAATTACGCCAGGGATTGCCTTTTATATAGTAAATTTTTCAAAAAACTAATTTTATACTGTCGCAAATTTAATTGCGCCAGGGATTGCCTTTTCTATAGTAAATTATCAAAAAATAATTTTCTACTGTCGCAAATTTTATGTGCGCCAGGGATTGCCTTTTCTATAGTAAATTTTTCAAAACTAATTTTATACTGTCGCAAATTTTAATTGCGCCAGGGATTGCCTTTTCTACAGTAAATTTTCAAAAACTAATTTTTATACTGTCGCAAATTTTATGTGCGCCAGGATTGCCTTTTCTATAGTAAATTATTCAAAAAATAATTTTATACTGTCGCAAATTTTAAATATCCCAGGGATTGCCTTTTCTATAGTAAATTATTCAAAAAATAATTTTCAACTGTCACAAATTTTAATTGCGCCAGGGATTGCCTTTATCTATAGTAAATTATTCAAAAAATAATTTTCAACTGTCACAAATTTAATTGCGCCAGGGATTGCCTTTTATATAGTAAATATTCAAAAAACTAATTTTATACTGTCGCAAATTTTAATTGCGCCAGGGATTGCCTTTTCTATAGTAAATTATTCAAAAACTAATTTTATACTGTCGCAAATTTTAATTGCGCAGGATTGCCTTTTCTATAGTAAATTATTCAAAAAATAATTTTATACTGTCGCAAATTTTAATTACGCCAGGGGATTGCCTTTTCTACAGTAAATTTTCAAAAACTAATTTTCAACTGTCACAAATTTTAATTGCGCCAGGGATTGCCTTTTCTATAGTAAATTATTCAAAACTAATTTTATACTGTCGCAAATTTTAATTACGCCAGGGATTGCCTTTTCTATAGTAAATTATTCAAAAACTAATTTTATACTGTCCGCAAATTTTAATTACGCCAGGATTGCCTTTTCTATAGTAAATTATTCAAAAAATAATTTTCTACTGTCGCAAATTTTAAATATCCCCAGGGATTGCCTTTTCTACAGTAAATTATTCAAAAACTAATTTTATACTGTCGCAAATTTTAATTACGCCAGGGATTGCCTTTTATATAGTAAATTTTTCAAAAACTAATTTTATACTGTCGCAAATTTTAATTGCGCCAGGGATTGCCTTTTCTACAGTAAATTATTCAAAAATAATTTTATACTGTCGCAAATTTTAATTACGCCAGGGATTGCCTTTTCTATAGTAAATTATTCAAAAATAATTTTCTACTGTCGCAAATTTTAATTGCGCCAGGGATTGCCTTTTCTATAGTAAATTATTCAAAAAATAATTTTCAACTGTCACAAATTTTAATTACGCCAGGGATTGCCTTTTATATAGTAAATTATTCAAAAACTAATTTTATACTGTCGCAAATTTTAATTACGCCAGGGATTGCCTTTTATATAGTAAATTTTTCAAAAACTAATTTTATACTGTCGCAAATTTTAATTGCGCCAGGGATTGCCTTTTCTACAGTAAATTATTCAAAAAATAATTTTCTACTGTCGCAAATTTTAATTGCGCCAGGGATTGCCTTTTATATAGTAAATTTTTCAAAACTAATTTTATACTGTCGCAAATTTTAATTGCGCCAGGGATTGCCTTTTATATAGTAAATTATTCAAAAATAATTTTATACTGTCGCAAATTTTAATTACGCCAGGGATTGCCTTTTATATAGTAAATTTTTCAAAAACTAATTTTATACTGTCGCAAATTTTAATTGCGCCAGGGATTGCCTTTTATATAGTAAATTATTCAAAAACTAATTTTATACTGTCGCAAATTTTAATTGCGCCAGGGATTGCCTTTTCTACAGTAAATTATTCAAAAAATAATTTTATACTGTCGCAAATTTTATGTGCGCCAGGGATTGCCTTTTTCTATAGTAAATTATTCAAAAAATAATTTTTCTACTGTCGCAAATTTTAATTGCGCCAGGGATTGCCTTTTCTACTAAAATTTGTGACAGTTGAAAATTATTTTTGAATAATTTACTATAGAAAAGGCAATCCCTGGCGCAATTAAAATTTGCGACAGTATAAAATTAGTTTTTGAAAAATTTACTATATAAAAGGCAATCCCTGGCGTAATTAAAATTTGCGACAGTATAAAATTAGTTTTTGAATAATTTACTATAGAAAAGGCAATCCCTGGCGCAATTAAAATTTGCGACAGTATAAAATTAGTTTTGAAAATTTACTATAGAAAAGGCATCCCTGGCGCACATAAAATTTGCGACAGTATAAAATTAGTTTTTGAATAATTTACTATAGAAAAAGGCAATCCCTGGCGTAATTAAAATTTGCGACAGTATAAAATTAGTTTTTGAATAATTTACTATAGAAAAGGCAATCCCTGGCGCAATTAAAATTTGCGACAGTATAAAATTAGTTTTTGAAAAATTTACTATAGAAAAGGCAATCCCTGGCGCAATTAAAATTTGTGACAGTATAAAATTAGTTTTTGAAAAATTTACTATAGAAAAGGCAATCCCTGGCGCAATTAAAATTTGCGACAGTATAAAATTAGTTTTTGAATAATTTACTGTAGAAAAGGCAATCCCTGGCGCAATTAAAATTTGTGACAGTTGAAAATTAGTTTTTGAATAATTTACTATAGAAAAAGGCAATCCCTGGCGCAATTAAAATTTGCGACAGTATAAAATTATTTTTTGAAAAATTTACTATAGAAAAGGCAATCCCTGGCGCAATTAAAATTTGTGACAGTTGAAAATTATTTTTTGAATAATTTACTATAGAAAAGGCAATCCTGGCGCACATAAAATTTGCGACAGTATAAAATTAGTTTTTGAATAATTTACTATAGAAAAGGCAATCCCTGGCGTAATTAAAATTTGCGACAGTATAAAATTAGTTTTTGAATAATTTACTATAGAAAAGGCAATCCCTGGCGCAATTAAAATTTGCGACAGTATAAAATTAGTTTTTGAAAAATTTACTGTAGAAAAGGCAATCCCTGGCGCAATTAAAATTTGCGACAGTATAAAATTAGTTTTTGAAAAATTTTACTATATAAAAGGCAATCCCTGGCGCAATTAAAATTTGTGACAGTTGAAAATTATTTTTTGAAAAATTTACTATATAAAAGGCAATCCCTGGCGCAATTAAAATTTGCGACAGTATAAAATTTAGTTTTTGAAAAATTTACTGTAGAAAAGGCAATCCCTGGCGCAATTAAAATTTGTGACAGTTGAAAAATATTTTTTGAAAAATTTACTATATAAAAGGCAATCCCTGGCGCAATTAAAATTTGTGACAGTTGAAAATTATTTTTTGAAAAATTTACTATATAAAAGGCAATCCCTGGCGCAATTAAATTTGCGACAGTATAAAATTAGTTTTTGAAAAATTTACTATAGAAAAGGCAATCCTGGCGCAATTAAAATTTGTGACAGTATAAAATTAGTTTTGAATAATTTACTATAGAAAAGGCAATCCCTGGCGCAATTAAAATTTGCGACAGTATAAAATTAGTTTTTGAAAAATTTACTATAGAAAAGGCAATCCCTGGCGTAATTAAAATTTGCGACAGTATAAATTAGTTTTTGAAAAATTTACTATATAAAAGGCAATCCCTGGCGTAATTAAAATTTGCGACAGTATAAAATTAGTTTTTGAATAATTTACTATAGAAAAGGCAATCCCTGGCGCAAATTAAAATTTGCGACAGTATAAAATTAGTTTTTGAAAAATTTACTATAGAAAAGGCAATCCCTGGCGCAATTAAAATTTGTGACAGTATAAAATTAGTTTTTGATAATTTACTATAGAAAAGGCAATCCCTGGCGCAATTAAAATTTGCGACAGTATAAAATTAGTTTTTGAAAAATTTACTATAGAAAGGCAATCCCTGGCGCAATTAAAATTTGCGACAGTATAAAATTAGTTTTTGAAAAATTTACTGTAGAAAAGGCAATCCCTGGCGCAATTAAAATTTGCGACAGTATAAAATTAGTTTTTGAAAAATTTACTATAGAAAAGGCAATCCCTGGCGCAATTAAAATTGTGACAGTATAAAATTATTTTTTGAATAATTTACTATAGAAAAGGCAATCCCTGGCGTAATTAAAATTTGCGACAGTATAAAATTAGTTTTTGAAAAATTTACTATATAAAAGGCAATCCCTGGCGTAATTAAAATTTGTGACAGTTGAAAATTATTTTTTGAAAAATTTACTATAGAAAAGGCAATCCCTGGCGTAATTAAAATTTGCGACAGTAGAAAATTATTTTTTGAATAATTTACTGTAGAAAAGGCAATCCCTGGCGCAATTAAAATTTGTGACAGTATAAAATTAGTTTTTGAAAAATTTACTATATAAAGGCAATCCCTGCGTAATTAAAATTTGCGACAGTAGAAATTATTTTTTGAATAATTTACTATGAGAAAAGGCAAATCCCTGGCGCAATTAAAATTAGCGACAGTATAAAATTAGTTTTTGAAAAATTTACTATATAAAAGGCAATCCCTGGCGCAATTAAAATTTGCGACAGTATAAAATTAGTTTTTGAAAAATTTACTATAGAAAAGGCAATCCCTGGCGCACATAAAATTTGCGACAGTATAAAATTATTTTTTGAATAATTTACTATAGAAAAGGCAATCCCTGGCGCAATTAAAATTTGTGACAGTATAAAAATTATTTTTTGAATAATTTACTATATAAAAGGCAATCCCTGGCGCAATTAAAATTTGTGACAGTTGAAAATTAGTTTTTGAATAATTTACTATAGAAAAGGCAATCCCTGGCGCAATTAAAATTTGCGACAGTAATAAAATTAGTTTTTGAAAAATTTACTATAGAAAAGGCAATCCCTGGCGCACATAAAATTTGCGACAGTATAAAATTAGTTTTTGAATAATTTACTATAGAAAAGGCAATCCCTGGCGTAATTAAAATTTGCGACAGTATAAAATTAGTTTTTGAATAATTTACTATAGAAAAGGCAATCCCTGGCGCAATTAAAATTTGCGACAGTATAAAATTAGTTTTTGAAAATTTACTATAGAAAAGGCAATCCCTGGCGCAATTAAAATTTGTGACAGTATAAAATTAGTTTTTGAAAAATTTACTATAGAAAAGGCAATCCCTGGCGCAAATTAAAATTTGCGACAGTATAAATTAGTTTTTGAATAATTTACTGTAGAAAAGGCAATCCCTGGCGCAATTAAAATTTGTGACAGTTGAAATTAGTTTTTGAATAATTTACTATAGAAAAGGCAATCCCTGGCGCAATTAAAATTTGCGACAGTATAAAATTATTTTTTGAAAAATTTTACTATAGAAAAGCAATCCCTGGCGCAATTAAAATTGTGACAGTTGAAAATTATTTTTTGAATAATTTACTATAGAAAAGGCAATCCCTGGCGCACATTAAAATTTGCGACAGTATAAAATTAGTTTTTGAATAATTTACTATAGAAAAGGCAATCCATGGCGTAATTAAATTTGCGACAGTAATAAAATTAGTTTTTGAATAATTTACTATAGAAAAGGCAATCCCTGGCGCCAATTAAAATTTGCGACAGTATAAAATTAGTTTTTGAAAAATTTACTGTAGAAAAGGCAATCCCTGGCGCAATAAAAATTTGCGACAGTATAAAATTAGTTTTTGAAAAATTTACTATATAAAAGGCAATCCCTGGCGCAATTAAAATTTGTGACAGTTGAAAATTATTTTTTGAAAAATTTACTATATAAAAGGCAATCCCTGGCGCAATTAAAATTTGCGACAGTATAAATAAGTTTTTGAAAAATTTACTGTAGAAAAGGCAATCCCTGGCGCAATTAAAATTTGTGACAGTTGAAATTATTTTTTGAAAAATTTACTATATAAAAGGCAATCCCTGGCGCAATTAAAATTTGTGACAGTTGAAAATTATTTTTTGAAAAATTTACTATATAAAAGGCAATCCCTGGCGCAATTAAAATTTGCGACAGTATAAATTAGTTTTTGAAAAATTTACTATAGAAAAGGCAATCCCTGGCGCAATTAAAATTTGTGACAGTATAAAATTAGTTTTTGAATAATTTACTATAGAAAAGGCAATCCCTGGCGCAATTAAAATTTGCGACAGTACTAAAATTAGTTTTTGAAAAATTTACTATAGAAAAGGCAATCCCTGGCGTAATTAAAATTTGCGACAGTATAAAATTAGTTTTTGAAAAATTTACTATATAAAAGGCAATCCCTGGCGTAATTAAAATTTGCGACAGTATAAAATTAGTTTTTGAATAATTTACTATAGAAAAGGCAATCCCTGGCGCAATTAAAATTTGCGACAGTATAAAATTAGTTTTTGAAAAATTTACTATAGAAAAGGCAATCCCTGCGCGCAATTAAAATTTGTGACAGTATAAAATTAGTTTTTGAATAATTTACTATAGAAAAGGCAATCCCCTGGCGCAATCTAAAATTTGCGACAGTATAAAATTAGTTTTGAAAAATTTACTATAGAAAAGGCAATCCCTGGCGCAATTAAAATTTGCGACAGTATAAAATTAGTTTTTGAAAAATTTACTGTAGAAAAGGCAATCCCTGCGCAATTAAAATTGCGACAGTATAAAATTAGTTTTTGAAAAATTTACTATAGAAAAGGCAATCCACTGGCGCAATTAAAAATTTGTGACAGTATAAAATTATTTTTTGAATAATTTACTATAGAAAAGGCAATCCCTGGCGTAATTAAAATTTGCGACAGTATAAAATTAGTTTTTGAAAATTTACTATATAAAAGGCAATCCCCTGGCGTAATTAAAATTTGTGACAGTTGAAAATTATTTTTTGAAAAATTTACTATAGAAAAGGCAATCCCTGGCGTAATTAAAATTTGCGACAGTAGAAAATTATTTTTTGAATAATTTACTGTAGAAAAGGCAATCCCTGGCGCAATTAAAATTTGTGACAGTATAAAATTAGTTTTTGAAAAATTTACTATATAAAAGGC
This sequence comes from Dioctria linearis, assembly GCA_963930735.1. NCBI lineage: Eukaryota > Metazoa > Arthropoda > Insecta > Diptera > Asilidae > Dioctria > Dioctria linearis. Next base: position 22,023 of record CAWVNZ010001227.1, read on the forward strand.
AATCCCTGGCGTAATTAAAATTTGCGACAGTAGAAAATTATTTTTTGAATAATTTACTATAGAAAAGGCAATCCCTGGCGCAATTAAAATTAGCGACAGTATAAAATTAGTTTTTGAAAAATTTACTATATAAAAGGCAATCCCTGGCGCAATTAAAATTTGCGACAGTATAAAATTAGTTTTTTGAAAAATTTACTATAGAAAAGGCAATCCCTGGCGCACATAAAAATTTGCGACAGTATAAAATTATTTTTTGAATAATTTACTATAGAAAAGGCAATCCCTGGCGCAATTAAAATTTGTGACAGTATAAAATTATTTTTTGAATAATTTACTATATAAAAGGCAATCCCTGGCGCAATTAAAATTTGTGACAGTTGAAAATTAGTTTTTGAATAATTTACTATAGAAAAGGCAATCCCTGGCGCAATTAAAATTTGCGACAGTATAAAATTAGTTTTTGAAAAATTTACTATAGAAAAGGCAATCCCTGGCGCAATTAAAATTTGTGACAGTAGAAAATTATTTTTTGAATAATTTACTATAGAAAAGGCAATCCCTGGCGCAATTAAAATTTGCGACAGTATAAAATTAGTTTTTGAAAAATTTACTATAGAAAGGCAATCCCTGGCGCAATTAAAATTTGCGACAGTTGAAAATTATTTTTTGAATAATTTACTATATAAAAGGCAATCCCTGGCGCAATTAAAATTTGTGACAGTTGAAAATTATTTTTTGAATAATTTACTATAGAAAAGGCAATCCCTGGCGTAATTAAAATTTGCGACAGTATAAAATTATTTTTTGAATAATTTACTATAGAAAAGGCAATCCCTGGCGCAATTAAAATTTGCGACAGTATAAAATTAGTTTTTGAAAATTTACTGTAGAAAAGGCAATCCCTGCGCAATTAAAATTTGCGACAGTATAAAATTAGTTTTGAAAAATTTACTATAGAAAAGGCAATCCCTGGCGCAATTAAATTTGCGACAGTATAAAATTAGTTATTGAAAAATTTACTATAGAAAAGGCAATCCCTGGCGCACATAAAATTTGCGACAGTATAAATTAGTTTTTGAATAATTTACTATAGAAAAGGCAATCCCTGGCGTAATTAAAATTTGCGACAGTATAAAATTAGTTTTTGAATAATTTACTATAGAAAAGGCAATCCCTGGCGCAATTAAAATTTGCGACAGTTGAAAATTAGTTTTTGAATAATTTACTATAGAAAAGGCAATCCCTGGCGCAATTAAAATTTGCGACAGTATAAAATTATTTTTTGAATAATTTACTATAGAAAAGGCAATCCCTGGCGCACATAAAATTTGCGACAGTATAAAATTAGTTTTTGAATAATTTACTATAGAAAAGGCAATCCCTGGCGTAATTAAAATTTGCGACAGTATAAAATTAGTTTTTGAATAATTTACTATAGAAAAGGCAATCCCTGGCGCAATTAAAATTTGCGACAGTAGAAAATTATTTTTTGAATAATTTACTATAGAAAGGCAATCCCTGGCGCAATTAAAATTTGCGACAGTAGAAAATTATTTTTTGAATAATTTACTATAGAAAAGGCAATCCCTGGCGCAATTAAAATTAGCGACAGTATAAAATTAGTTTTTGAATAATTTACTATAGAAAAAGGCAATCCCTGGCGCAATTAAAATTTGCGACAGTAGAAAATTAGTTTTTGAATAATTTTACTATAGAAAAGGCAATCCCTGGCGCAATTAAAAATTTGCGACAGTATAAAATTAGTTTTTGAATAATTTACTACGAGAAAAAGGCAATCCCTGGCGCAATTAAAATTTGTGACAGTATAAAATTAGTTTTTGAAAACATTTACTATATAAAAGGCAATCCCTGGCGCACATAAAATTTGCGACAGTATAAAATTAGTTTTTGAAAAATTTACTATATAAAAGGCAATCCCTGGCGTAATTAAAATTTGCGACAGTATAAAATTAGTTTTTGAAAAATTTACTATAGAAAAGGCAATCCCTGGCGCAATTAAAATTTGCGACAGTAGAAAATTAGTTTTTGAATAATTTACTATATAAAAGGCAATCCCTGGCGCAATTAAAATTTGCGACAGTTGAAAATTAGTTTTTGAATAATTTACTATAGAAAAGGCAATCCCTGGGCGCAATTAAAATTTGCGACAGTATAAAATTATTTTTTGAAAAATTTACTATATAAAAGGCAATCCCCTGGCGCAATTAAAATTTGTGACAGTTGAAAATTATTTTTTGAAAAATTTACTATAGAAAAGGCAATCCCTGGCGCAATTAAAATTTGTGACAGTTGAAAATTAGTTTTTTGAATAATTTACTATATAAAAGGCAATCCCTGGCGCAATTAAAATTTGCGACAGTATAAAATTAGTTTTTGAATAATTTACTATAGAAAAGTCATCCCTGGCGCAATTAAAATTTGTGACAGTTGAAAATTATTTTTGAATAATTTACTATAGAAAAGGCAATCCCTGGCGCACATAAAATTTGCGACAGTATAAAATTATTTTTTGAATAATTTCTATATAAAAGGCAATCCCTGGCGCAATTAAAATTTGTGACAGTTGAAAATTATTTTTTGAATAATTTACTATATAAAGGCAATCCCTGGCGCACATAAAATTTGTGACAGTATAAAATTAGTTTTTGAATAATTTACTATAGAAAAGTCAATCCCTGGCGCAATTAAAATTTGCGACAGTAGAAAATTATTTTTTGAATAATTTACTATAGAAAAGGCAATCCCTGGGATATTTAAAATTTGCGACAGTAGAAAATTAGTTTTTGAATAATTTACTATAGAAAAGGCAATCCCTGGCGCACATAAAATTTGTGACAGTTGAAAATTATTTTTTGAAAAATTTACTATATAAAAGGCAATCCCTGGCGCAATTAAAATTTGCGACAGTAGAAAATTAGTTTTTGAATAATTTACTATAGAAAAGGCAATCCCTGGCGCACATAAAATTTGTGACAGTTGAAAATTATTTTTTGAATAATTTACTATATAAAAGGCAATCCCTGGCGCAATTAAAATTTGCGACAGTAGAAAATTAGTTTTTGAATAATTTACTATAGAAAAGGCAATCCCTGGCGCACATAAAATTTGTGACAGTTGAAAATTATTTTTTGAATAATTTACTATAGAAAAGGCAATCCCTGGCGCAATTAAAATTTGCGACAGTATAAAATTATTTTTTGAAAAATTTACTATATAAAAGGCAATCCCTGGCGCAATTAAAATTTGTGACAGTATAAAATTATTTTTTGAATAATTTACTATAGAAAAGGCAATCCCTGGCGCACATAAAATTTGCGACAGTATAAAATTATTTTTTGAATAATTTACTATATAAAAGGCAATCCCTGGCGCAATTAAAATTTGCGACAGTATAAAATTAGTTTTTGAAAAATTTACTATATAAAAGGCAATCCCTGGCGCAATTAAAATTTGTGACAGTATAAAATTATTTTTTGAATAATTTACTATAGAAAAGTCAATCCCTGGCGCAATTAAAATTTGTGACAGTTGAAAATTATTTTTTGAATAATTTACTATAGAAAAGGCAATCCCTGGCGCACATAAAATTTGTGACAGTATAAAATTAGTTTTTGAATAATTTACTATAGAAAAGGCAATCCCTGGCGCACATAAAATTTGCGACAGTATAAAATTATTTTTTGAATAATTTACTACATAAAAGGCAATCCCTGGCGCAATTAAAATTTGTGACAGTATAAAATTATTTTTTGAATAATTTACTATAGAAAAGGCAATCCCTGGGATATTTAAAATTTGTCACAGTTGAAAATTAGTTTTTGAATAATTTACTATATAAAAGGCAATCCCTGGCGTAATTAAAATTTGCGACAGTATAAAATTAGTTTTTGAATAATTTACTATAGAAAAGGCAATCCCTGGCGCAATTAAAATTTGTGACAGTTGAAAATTATTTTTTGAATAATTTACTGTAGAAAAGGCAATCCCTGGCGCAATTAAAATTTGCGACAGTATAAAATTATTTTTTGAATAATTTACTGTAGAAAAGGCAATCCCTGGCGCAATTAAAATTTGCGACAGTATAAAATTATTTTTTGAATAATTTACTATAGAAAAGGCAATCCCTGGCGCAATTAAAATTTGCGACAGTATAAAATTATTTTTTGAATAATTTACTATAGAAAAGGCAATCCCTGGCGCACATAAAATTTGCGACAGTATAAAATTATTTTTTGAATAATTTACTATATAAAAGGCAATCCCTGGCGCAATTAAAATTTGCGACAGTATAAAATTATTTTTTGAATAATTTACTATATAAAAGGCAATCCCTGGCGCAATTAAAATTTGTGACAGTTGAAAATTATTTTTTGAATAATTTACTGTAGAAAAGGCAATCCCTGGGATATTTAAAATTTGCGACAGTAGAAAATTATTTTTTGAATAATTTACTATAGAAAAGGCAATCCCTGGCGCACATAAAATTTGCGACAGTATAAAAATAGTTTTTGAAAAATTTACTATATAAAAGGCAATCCCTGGCGTAATTAAAATTTGCGACAGTATAAAATTAGTTTTTGAATAATTTACTATATAAAAGGCAATCCCTGGCGCACATAAAATTTGCGACAGTAGAAAATTATTTTTTGAATAATTTACTATAGAAAAGGCAATCCCTGGCGCAATTAAAATTTGCGACAGTATAAAATTATTTTTTGAATAATTTACTATAGAAAAGGCAATCCCTGGCGCAATTAAAATTTGCGACAGTATAAAATTAGTTTTTGAAAAATTTACTATATAAAAGGCAATCCCTGGGATATTTAAAATTTGCGACAGTATAAAATTATTTTTTGAAAAATTTACTATAGAAAAGGCAATCCCTGGCGCACATAAAATTTGTGACAGTATAAAATTAGTTTTTGAAAAATTTACTATAGAAAAGGCAATCCCTGGCGCAATTAAAATTTGTGACAGTATAAAATTAGTTTTTGAAAAATTTACTATAGAAAAGGCAATCCCTGGCGCAATTAAAATTTGCGACAGTATAAAATTATTTTTTGAATAATTTACTATAGAAAAGGCAATCCCTGGCGCAATTAAAATTTGTGACAGTATAAAATTATTTTTTGAATAATTTACTATAGAAAAGTCAATCCCTGGCGCAATTAAAATTTGTGACAGTTGAAAATTATTTTTTGAATAATTTACTATAGAAAAGGCAATCCCTGGCGCACATAAAATTTGCGACAGTATAAAATTATTTTTTGAATAATTTACTATAGAAAAGGCAATCCCTGGCGCAATTAAAATTTGCGACAGTATAAAATTATTTTTTGAATAATTTACTGTAGAAAAGGCAATCCCTGGCGTAATTAAAATTTGCGACAGTATAAAATTATTTTTTGAATAATTTACTATAGAAAAGGCAATCCCTGGCGCAATTTAAATTTGTGACAGTATAAAATTATTTTTTGAATAATTTACTATAGAAAAGTCAATCCCTGGCGCAATTAAAATTTGTGACAGTTGAAAATTATTTTTTGAATAATTTACTATAGAAAAGGCAATCCCTGGCGCACATAAAATTTGTGACAGTTGAAAATTATTTTTTGAATAATTTACTATAGAAAAGGCAATCCCTGGCGCAATTAAAATTTGCGACAGTATAAAATTAGTTTTTGAAAAATTTACTATAGAAAAGGCAATCCCTGGCGCAATTAAAATTTGCGACAGTATAAAATTATTTTTTGAATAATTTACTGTAGAAAAGGCAATCCCTGGCGCAATTAAAATTTGTGACAGTAGAAAATTATTTTTTGAATAATTTACTATAGAAAAGGCAATCCCTGGCGCAATTAAAATTTGTGACAGTTGAAAATTATTTTTTGAATAATTTACTATAGAAAAGGCAATCCCTGGCGCAATTAAAATTTGCGACAGTATAAAATTAGTTTTTGAAAAATTTACTATAGAAAAGGCAATCCCTGGCGCAATTAAAATTTGCGACAGTAGAAAATTAGTTTTTGAAAAATTTACTATATAAAAGGCAATCCCTGGCGTAATTAAAATTTGCGACAGTATAAAATTAGTTTTTGAATAATTTACTATAGAAAAGGCAATCCCTGGCGCAATTAAAATTTGTGACAGTTGAAAATTATTTTTTGAATAATTTACTGTAGAAAAGGCAATCCCTGGGATATTTAAAATTTGCGACAGTTGAAAATTATTTTTTGAATAATTTACTATAGAAAAGGCAATCCCTGGCGCAATTAAAATTTGCGACAGTATAAAATTAGTTTTTGAAAAATTTACTATAGAAAAGGCAATCCCTGGCGCAATTAAAATTTGCGACAGTAGAAAATTAGTTTTTGAAAAATTTACTATATAAAAGGCAATCCCTGGCGTAATTAAATTTTGCGACAGTATAAAATTAGTTTTTGAATAATTTACTATAGAAAAGGCAATCCCTGGCGCACATAAAATTTGTGACAGTATAAAATTAGTTTTTGAATAATTTACTATAGAAAAGGCAATCCCTGGCGCAATTAAAATTTGTGACAGTTGAAAATTATTTTTTGAATAATTTACTATAGAAAAGGCAATCCCTGGCGCAATTAAAATTTGCGACAGTATAAAATTAGTTTTTGAAAAATTTACTATAGAAAAGGCAATCCCTGGCGCAATTAAAATTTGCGACAGTATAAAATTAGTTTTTGAAAAATTTACTATAGAAAAGGCAATCCCTGGCGCACATAAAATTTGCGACAGTATAAAATTAGTTTTTGAAAAATTTACTATATAAAAGGCAATCCCTGGCGTAATTAAAATTTGCGACAGTATAAAATTAGTTTTTGAAAAATTTACTATATAAAAGGCAATCCCTGGCGTAATTAAAATTTGCGACAGTATAAAATTATTTTTTGAATAATTTACTATAGAAAAGGCAATCCCTGGCGCAATTAAAATTTGTGACAGTTGAAAATTAGTTTTTGAAAAATTTACTATAGAAAAGGCAATCCCTGGCGCACATAAAATTTGTGACAGTATAAAATTAGTTTTTGAAAAATTTACTATAGAAAAGGCAATCCCTGGCGCAATTAAAATTTGCGACAGTAGAAAATTAGTTTTTGAAAAATTTACTATATAAAAGGCAATCCCTGGCGTAATTAAAATTTGCGACAGTATAAAATTATTTTTTGAATAATTTACTATAGAAAAGGCAATCCCTGGCGCAATTAAAATTTGCGACAGTATAAAATTAGTTTTTGAAAAATTTACTATATAAAAGGCAATCCCTGGGATATTTAAAATTTGCGACAGTATAAAATTAGTTTTTGAATAATTTACTATAGAAAAAGCAATCCCTGGCGTAATTAAAATTTGCGACAGTATAAAATTAGTTTTTGAATAATTTACTATAGAAAAGGCAATCCCTGGCGCACATAAAATTTGTGACAGTTGAAAATTATTTTTTGAATAATTTACTATAGAAAAGGCAATCCCTGGCGCACATAAAATTTGCGACAGTATAAAATTAGTTTTTGAATAATTTACTATATAAAAGGCAATCCCTGGCGCACATAAAATTTGCGACAGTAGAAAATTATTTTTTGAATAATTTACTATAGAAAAGGCAATCCCTGGCGCAATTAAAATTTGCGACAGTATAAAATTATTTTTTGAATAATTTACTATATAAAAGGCAATCCCTGGCGTAATTAAAATTTGCGACAGTATAAAATTAGTTTTTGAATAATTTACTATATAAAAGGCAATCCTTGGCGCACATAAAATTTGCGACAGTATAAAATTAGTTTTTGAAAAATTTACTGTAGAAAAGGCAATCCCTGGCGCAATTAAAATTTGTGACAGTATAAAATTAGTTTTTGAATAATTTACTATAGAAAAGGCAATCCCTGGCGCAATTAAAATTTGCGACAGTATAAAATTAGTTTTTGAAAAATTTACTATAGAAAAGGCAATCCCTGGCGCAATTAAAATTTGCGACAGTATAAAATTATTTTTTGAATAATTTGCTGTAGAAAAGGCAATACCTGGCGCAATTAAAATTTGTGACAGTAGAAAATTATTTTTTGAATAATTTACTATAGAAAAGGCAATCCCTGGCGCAATTAAAATTTGTGACAGTTGAAAATTATTTTTTGAATAATTTACTATAGAAAAGGCAATCCCTGGCGCAATTAAAATTTGCGACAGTATAAAATTAGTTTTTGAAAAATTTACTATAGAAAAGGCAATCCCTGGCGCAATTAAAATTTGTGACAGTAGAAAATTAGTTTTTGAATAATTTACTATAGAAAAGGCAATCCCTGGCGCAATTAAAATTTGCGACAGTATAAAATTAGTTTTTGAAAAATTTACTGTAGAAAAGGCAATCCCTGGCGTAATTAAAATTTGCGACAGTATAAAATTAGTTTTTGAAAAATTTACTATAGAAAAGGCAATCCCTGGCGCAATTAAAATTTGCGACAGTATAAAATTAGTTTTTGAAAAATTTACTATAGAAAAGGCAATCCCTGGCGCACATAAAATTTGCGACAGTATAAAATTAGTTTTTGAAAAATTTACTGTAGAAAAGGCAATCCCTGGCGCAATTAAAATTTGCGACAGTATAAAATTAGTTTATGAAAAATTTACTATAGAAAAGGCAATCCCTGGCGCAATTAAAATTTGTGACAGTATAAAATTAGTTTTTGAATAATTTACTATAGAAAAGTCAATCCCTGGCGCAATTAAAATTTGCGACAGTAGAAAATTATTTTTTGAATAATTTACTATAGAAAAGGCAATCCCTGGGATATTTAAAATTTGCGACAGTATAAAATTAGTTTTTGAATAATTTACTATAGAAAAGGCAATCCCTGGCGTAATTAAAATTTGTGACAGTTGAAAATTATTTTTTGAATAATTTACTATAGAAAAGTCAATCCCTGGCGCAATTAAAATTTGTGACAGTTGAAAATTATTTTTTGAATAATTTACTATAGAAAAGTCAATCCCTGGCGCACATAAAATTTGTGACAGTATAAAATTATTTTTTGAAAAATTTACTATATAAAAGGCAATCCCTGGCGCAATTAAAATTTGCGACAGTATAAAATTATTTTTTGAATAATTTACTATAGAAAAGGCAATCCCTGGCGCAATTAAAATTTGCGACAGTATAAAATTAGTTTTTGAAAAATTTACTATAGAAAAGGCAATCCCTGGCGCAATTAAAATTTGCGACAGTATAAAATTAGTTTTTGAAAAATTTACTGTAGAAAAGGCAATCCCTGGCGCAATTAAAATTTGCGACAGTATAAAATTAGTTTTTGAAAAATTTACTATAGAAAAGGCAATCCCTGGCGCAATTAAAATTTGTGACAGTATAAAATTAGTTTTTGAATAATTTACTATAGAAAAGGCAATCCCTGGCGCACATAAAATTTGTGACAGTTGAAAATTATTTTTTGAATAATTTACTATAGAAAAGGCAATTCCTGGCGCACATAAAATTTGCGACAGTATAAAATTAGTTTTTGAATAATTTACTATAGAAAAGTCAATCCCTGGCGCAATTAAAATTTGTGACAGTTGAAAATTATTTTTTGAATAATTTACTATAGAAAAGGCAATCCCTGGCGCACATAAAATTTGCGACAGTATAAAATTATTTTTTGAATAATTTACTATATAAAAGGCAATCCCTGGCGCAATTAAAATTTGCGACAGTATAAAATTAGTTTTTGAATAATTTACTATAGAAAAGTCAATCCCTGGCGCAATTAAAATTTGTGACAGTTGAAAATTATTTTTTGAATAATTTACTATAGAAAAGGCAATCCCTGGCGCACATAAAATTTGCGACAGTATAAAATTATTTTTTGAATAATTTACTATATAAAAGGCAATCCCTGGCGCAATTAAAATTTGCGACAGTAGAAAATTAGTTTTTGAATAATTTACTATAGAAAAGGCAATCCCTGGGATATTTAAAATTTGCGACAGTAGAAAATTAGTTTTTGAAAAATTTACTATATAAAAGGCAATCCCTGGCGCAATTAAAATTTGCGACAGTAGAAAATTATTTTTTGAATAATATACTATAGAAAAGGCAATCCCTGGGATATTTAAAATTTGCGACAGTAGAAAATTAGTTTTTGAATAATTTACTATAGAAAAGGCAATCCCTGGCGCACATAAAATTTGTGACAGTTGAAAATTATTTTTTGAAAAATTTACTATATAAAAGGCAATCCCTGGCGCAATTAAAATTTGTGACAGTATAAAATTAGTTTTTGAAAAATTTACTATATAAAAGGCAATCCCTGGCGTAATTAAAATTTGCGACAGTAGAAAATTATTTTTTGAATAATTTACTATAGAAAAGGCAATCCCTGGCGCAATTAAAATTTGCGACAGTATAAAATTAGTTTTTGAAAAATTTACTATATAAAAGGCAATCCCTGGCGCAATTAAAATTTGTGACAGTTGAAAATTATTTTTTGAAAAATTTACTATATAAAAGGCAATCCCTGGCGCACATAAAATTTGCGACAGTATAAAATTAGTTTTTGAAAAATTTACTATAGAAAAGGCAATCCCTGGCGTAATTAAAATTTGCGACAGTATAAAATTAGTTTTTGAATAATTTACTATATAAAAGGCAATCCCTGGCGCAATTAAAATTTGTGACAGTTGAAAATTAGTTTTTGAAAAATTTACTATAGAAAAGGCAATCCCTGGCGCACATAAAATTTGCGACAGTATAAAATTAGTTTTTGAAAAATTTACTATAGAAAAGGCAATCCCTGGCGTAATTAAAATTTGCGACAGTATAAAATTAGTTTTTGAATAATTTACTATATAAAAGGCAATCCCTGGCGCAATTAAAATTTGTGACAGTATAAAATTAGTTTTTGAATAATTTACTATAGAAAAGTCAATCCCTGGCGCAATTAAAATTTGCGACAGTAGAAAATTATTTTTTGAATAATTTACTATAGAAAAGGCAATCCCTGGGATATTTAAAATTTGCGACAGTAGAAAATTAGTTTTTGAATAATTTACTATAGAAAAGGCAATCCCTGGCGCACATAAAATTTGTGACAGTTGAAAATTAGTTTTTGAATAATTTACTATAGAAAAGGCAATCCCTGGCGTAATTAAAATTTGCGACAGTATAAAATTAGTTTTTGAAAAATTTACTATAGAAAAGGCAATCCCTGGCGTAATTAAAATTTGTGACAGTATAAAATTAGTTTTTGAAAAATTTACTATATAAAAGGCAATCCCTGGCGTAATTAAAATTTGCGACAGTAGAAAATTATTTTTTGAATAATTTACTATAGAAAAGGCAATCCCTGGCGCAATTAAAATTTGCGACAGTATAAAATTAGTTTTTGAAAAATTTACTATATAAAAGGCAATCCCTGGCGCAATTAAAATTTGTGACAGTTGAAAATTATTTTTTGAAAAATTTACTATATAAAAGGCAATCCCTGGCGCACATAAAATTTGCGACAGTATAAAATTAGTTTTTGAAAAATTTACTATAGAAAAGGCAATCCCTGGCGTAATTAAAATTTGCGACAGTATAAAATTAGTTTTTGAATAATTTACTATATAAAAGGCAATCCCTGGCGCAATTAAAATTTGTGACAGTTGAAAATTATTTTTTGAATAATTTACTATATAAAAGGCAATCCCTGGCGCAATTAAAATTTGTGACAGTATAAAATTAGTTTTTGAATAATTTACTATATAAAAGGCAATCCCTGGCGTAATTAAAATTTGTGACAGTATAAAATTAGTTTTGAATAATTTACTATAGAAAAGTCAATCCCTGGCGCACATAAAATTTGTGACAGTATAAAATTAGTTTTTGAATAATTTACTATAGAAAAGTCAATCCCTGGCGCAATTAAAATTTGCGACAGTAGAAAATTATTTTTTGAATAATTTACTATAGAAAAGGCAATCCCTGGGATATTTAAAATTTGCGACAGTAGAAAATTAGTTTTTGAATAATTTACTATAGAAAAGGCAATCCCTGGCGCACATAAAATTTGTGACAGTTGAAAATTAGTTTTTGAATAATTTACTATAGAAAAGGCAATCCCTGGCGTAATTAAAATTTGCGACAGTATAAAATTAGTTTTTGAAAAATTTACTATAGAAAAGGCAATCCCTGGCGTAATTAAAATTTGTGACAGTTGAAAATTATTTTTTGAATAATTTACTATAGAAAAGGCAATCCCTGGCGCAATTAAAATTTGCGACAGTATAAAATTAGTTTTTGAAAAATTTACTATAGAAAAGGCAATCCCTGGGATATTTAAAATTTGCGACAGTATAAAATTATTTTTTGAAAAATTTACTATATAAAAGGCAATCCCTGGCGCAATTAAAATTTGTGACAGTTGAAAATTAGTTTTTGAATAATTTACTATAGAAAAGGCAATCCCTGGCGCAATTAAAATTTGCGACAGTATAAAATTATTTTTTGAATAATTTACTATAGAAAAGGCAATCCCTGGCGCAATTAAAATTTGCGACAGTATAAAATTAGTTTTTGAAAAATTTACTATAGAAAAGGCAATCCCTGGCGTAATTAAAATTTGCGACAGTATAAAATTAGTTTTTGAATAATTTACTATAGAAAAGGCAATCCCTGGCGCAATTAAAATTTGCGACAGTATAAAATTAGTTTTTGAATAATTTACTATAGAAAAGGCAATCCCTGGCGCAATTAAAATTTGTGACAGTTGAAAATTAGTTTTTGAATAATTTACTATAGAAAAGGCAATCCCTGGCGCAATTAAAATTTGCGACAGTATAAAATTAGTTTTTGAAAAATTTACTATAGAAAAGGCAATCCCTGGCGCAATTAAAATTTGTGACAGTATAAAATTAGTTTTTGAATAATTTACTATAGAAAAGGCAATCCCTGGCGCAATTAAAATTTGCGACAGTATAAAATTAGTTTTTGAAAAATTTACTATAGAAAAGGCAATCCCTGGCGCAATTAAAATTTGCGACAGTATAAAATTAGTTTTTGAAAAATTTACTATAGAAAAGGCAATCCCTGGCGTAATTAAAATTTGCGACAGTATAAAATTATTTTTTGAAAAATTTACTATATAAAAGGCAATCCCTGGCGCAATTAAAATTTGCGACAGTATAAAATTAGTTTTTGAAAAATTTACTATAGAAAAGGCAATCCCTGGCGTAATTAAAATTTGCGACAGTATAAAATTAGTTTTTGAATAATTTACTATAGAAAAGGCAATCCCTGGCGCAATTAAAATTTGCGACAGTATAAAATTAGTTTTTGAAAAATTTACTATAGAAAAGGCAATCCCTGGCGCAATTAAAATTTGCGACAGTTGAAAATTATTTTTTGAATAATTTACTATATAAAAGGCAATCCCTGGCGCAATTAAAATTTGTGACAGTTGAAAATTATTTTTTGAATAATTTACTATATAAAAGGCAATCCCTGGCGTAATTAAAATTTGTGACAGTTGAAAATTAGTTTTTGAATAATTTACTATAGAAAAGGCAATCCCTGGCGTAATTAAAATTTGCGACAGTATAAAATTAGTTTTTGAAAAATTTACTATATAAAAGGCAATCCCTGGGATATTTAAAATTTGCGACAGTATAAAATTATTTTTTGAAAAATTTACTATATAAAAGGCAATCCCTGGCGCAATTAAAATTTGTGACAGTTGAAAATTAGTTTTTGAATAATTTACTATAGAAAAGGCAATCCCTGGCGCAATTAAAATTTGCGACAGTATAAAATTATTTTTTGAATAATTTACTATAGAAAAGGCAATCCCTGGCGCAATTAAAATTTGCGACAGTATAAAATTAGTTTTTGAAAAATTTACTATAGAAAAGGCAATCCCTGGCGCAATTAAAATTTGCGACAGTATAAAATTAGTTTTTGAATAATTTACTATAGAAAAGGCAATCCCTGGCGCAATTAAAATTTGCGACAGTATAAAATTAGTTTTTGAAAAATTTACTATAGAAAAGGCAATCCCTGGCGCAATTAAAATTTGCGACAGTTGAAAATTATTTTTTGAATAATTTACTATATAAAAGGCAATCCCTGGCGCAATTAAAATTTGTGACAGTTGAAAATTATTTTTTGAAAAATTTACTATATAAAAGGCAATCCCTGGCGCACATAAAATTTGCGACAGTATAAAATTAGTTTTTGAAAATTTACTATAGAAAAGGCAATCCCTGGCGCAATTAAAATTTGCGACAGTATAAAATTAGTTTTTGAATAATTTACTATAGAAAAGGCAATCCCTGGCGCAATTAAAATTTGCGACAGTTGAAAATTATTTTTTGAATAATTTACTATATAAAAGGCAATCCCTGGCGCAATTAAAATTTGTGACAGTTGAAAATTATTTTTTGAATAATTTACTATATAAAAGGCAATCCCTGGCGTAATTAAAATTTGTGACAGTTGAAAATTAGTTTTTGAATAATTTACTATAGAAAAGGCAATCCCTGGCGTAATTAAAATTTGCGACAGTATAAAATTAGTTTTTGAAAAATTTACTATATAAAAGGCATCCCTGGGATATTTAAAATTTGCGACAGTATAAAATTATTTTTTGAATAATTTACTATAGAAAAGGCAATCCCTGGCGCAATTAAAATTTGTGACAGTATAAAATTATTTTTTGAATAATTTACTATAGAAAAGGCAATCCCTGGCGCAATTAAAATTTGTGACAGTTGAAAATTATTTTTTGAATAATTTACTATAGAAAAGGCAATCCCTGGCGCAATTAAAATTTGCGACAGTATAAAATTAGTTTTTGAAAAATTTACTATATAAAAGGCAATCCCTGGCGCAATTAAAATTTGCGACAGTATAAAATTAGTTTTTGAAAAATTTACTATAGAAAAGGCAATCCCTGGCGCAATTAAAATTTGCGACAGTATAAAATTAGTTTTTGAAAAATTTACTATAGAAAAGGCAATCCCTGGCGCAATTAAAATTTGTGACAGTATAAAATTAGTTTGTGAATAATTTACTATAGAAAAGGCAATCCCTGGCGCAATTAAAATTTGCGACAGTATAAAATTAGTTTTTGAAAAATTTACTATAGAAAAGGCAATCCCTGGCGCAATTAAAATTTGTGACAGTATAAAATTAGTTTTTGAAAAATTTACTATAGAAAAGGCAATCCCTGGCGCAATTAAAATTTGTGACAGTATAAAATTAGTTTTTGAAAATTTACTATAGAAAAGGCAATCCCTGGCGTAATTAAAATTTGCGACAGTATAAAATTAGTTTTTGAATAATTTACTATAGAAAAGGCAATCCCTGGCGCAATTAAAATTTGTGACAGTATAAAATTAGTTTTTGAAAAATTTACTATAGAAAAGGCAATCCCTGGCGCAATTAAAATTTGCGACAGTATAAAATTAGTTTTTGAATAATTTACTATAGAAAAGGCAATCCCTGGCGCAATTAAAATTTGTGACAGTTGAAAATTATTTTTTGAAAAATTTACTATATAAAAGGCAATCCCTGGCGCAATTAAAATTTGCGACAGTATAAAATTAGTTTTTGAATAATTTACTATAGAAAAGGCAATCCCTGGCGCAATTAAAATTTGCGACAGTATAAAATTAGTTTTTGAAAAATTTACTATATAAAAGGCAATCCCTGGCGCAATTAAAATTTGCGACAGTATAAAATTAGTTTTTGAAAAATTTACTATAGAAAAGGCAATCCCTGGCGCAATTAAAATTTGCGACAGTATAAAATTAGTTTTTGAAAAAATTTACTATATAAAAGGCAATCCCTGGCGCAATTAAAATTTGCGACAGTATAAAATTAGTTTTTGAAAAATTTACTATAGAAAAGGCAATCCCTGGCGTAATTAAAATTTGCGACAGTAGAAAATTATTTTTTGAATAATTTACTATAGAAAAGGCAATCCCTGGCGCAATTAAAATTTGCGACAGTATAAAATTAGTTTTTGAAAAATTTACTATAGAAAAGGCAATCCCTGGCGCAATTAAAATTTGCGACAGTATAAAATTAGTTTTTGAAAAATTTACTATAGAAAAGGCAATCCCTGGCGCAATTAAAATTTGTGACAGTATAAAATTATTTTTTGAATAATTTACTGTAGAAAAGGCAATCCCTGGCGTAATTAAAATTTGCGACAGTAGAAAATTAGTTTTTGAATAATTTACTATAGAAAAGGCAATCCCTGGCGCAATTAAAATTTGTGACAGTTGAAAATTATTTTTTGAATAATTTACTGTAGAAAAGGCAATCCCTGGCGCAATTAAAATTTGTGACAGTTGAAAATTAGTTTTTGAAAAATTTACTATAGAAATGGCAATCCCTGGCGCAATTAAAATTTGTGACAGTTGAAAATTATTTTTTGAATAATTTACTGTAGAAAAGGCAATCCCTGGCGCAATTAAAATTTGTGACAGTTGAAAATTAGTTTTTGAAAAATTTACTATAGAAAAGGCAATCCCTGGCGCAATTAAAATTTGCGACAGTATAAAATTAGTTTTTGAAAAATTTACTATATAAAAGGCAATCCCTGGCGCAATTAAAATTTGTGACAGTTGAAAATTATTTTTTGAATAATTTACTATAGAAAAGGCAATCCCTGGCGCAATTAAAATTTGCGACAGTAGAAAATTATTTTTTTGAATAATTTACTATATAAAAGGCAATCCCTGGCGTAATTAAAATTTGCGACAGTAGAAAATTAGTTTTTGAAAAATTTACTATAGAAAAGGCAATCCCTGGGATATTTAAAAATTTGCGACAGTAGAAAATTAGTTTTTGAATAATTTACTATAGAAAAGGCAATCCCTGGCGCAATTAAAATTTGTGACAGTATAAAATTATTTTTTGAATAATTTACTGTAGAAAACGCAATCCCTGGCGTAATTAAAATTTGTGACAGTATAAAATTATTTTTTGAATAATTTACTGTAGAAAAGGCAATCCCTGGCGCACATAAAATTTGCGACAGTATAAAATTATTTTTTGAATAATTTACTATAGAAAAGGCAATCCCTGACGCAATTAAAATTTGCGACAGTATAAAATTAGTTTTTGAAAAATTTACTATAGAAAAGGCAATCCCTGGGATATTTAAAATTTGTGACAGTTGAAAATTATTTTTTGAATAATTTACTATAGAAAAGGCAATCCCTGGCGCAATTAAAATTTGTGACAGTTGAAAATTATTTTTTGAATAATTTACTGTAGAAAAGGCAATCCCTGGCGCAATTAAAATTTGCGACAGTAGAAAATTATTTTTTGAATAATTTACTATAGAAAAGGCAATCCCTGGCGCAATTAAAATTTGCGACAGTAGAAAATTATTTTTTGAATAATTTACTATATAAAAGGCAATCCCTGGCGTAATTAAAATTTGCGACAGTAGAAAATTAGTTTTTGAAAAATTTACTATAGAAAAGGCAATCCCTGGGATATTTAAAATTTGCGACAGTAGAAAATTAGTTTTTGAATAATTTACTATAGAAAAGGCAATCCCTGGCGCAATTAAAATTTGTGACAGTATAAAATTATTTTTTGAATAATTTACTGTAGAAAAGGCAATCCCTGGCGCAATTAAAATTTGTGACAGTTGAAAATTAGTTTTTGAATAATTTACTATATAAAAGGCAATCCCTGGCGTAATTAAAATTTGCGACAGTATAAAATTAGTTTTTGAAAAATTTACTATATAAAAGGCAATCCCTGGCGCAATTAAAATTTGCGACAGTAGAAAATTAGTTTTTGAATAATTTACTATAGAAAAGGCAATCCCTGGCGCACATAAAATTTGTGACAGTATAAAATTAGTTTTTGAAAAATATACTATAGAAAAGGCAATCCCTGGCGCAATTAAAATTTGTGACAGTATAAAATTAGTTTTTGAAAAATTTACTATAGAAAAGGCAATCCCTGGCGCAATTAAAATTTGTGACAGTATAAAATTAGTTTTTGAAAAATTTACTATAGAAAAGGCAATCCCTGGCGCAATTAAAATTTGTGACAGTTGAAAATTAGTTTTTGAAAAATTTACTGTAGAAAAGGCAATCCCTGGCGTAATTAAAATTTGCGACAGTATAAAATTAGTTTTTGAATAATTTACTATATAAAAGGCAATCCCTGGCGCAATTAAAATTTGTGACAGTTGAAAATTAGTTTTTGAAAAATTTACTATAGAAAAGGCAATCCCTGGGATATTTAAAATTTGCGACAGTTGAAAATTATTTTTTGAATAATTTACTATAGAAAAGGCAATCCCTGGCGCAATTAAAATTTGTGACAGTATAAAATTAGTTTTTGAATAATTTACTATAGAAAAGGCAATCCCTGGCGCAATTAAAATTTGCGACAGTATAAAATTAGTTTTTGAATAATTTACTATAGAAAAGGCAATCCCTGGCGCACATAAAATTTGTGACAGTTGAAAATTATTTTTTGAATAATTTACTATAGAAAAGGCAATCCCTGGCGCAATTAAAATTTGTGACAGTATAAAATTAGTTTTTGAAAAATTTACTATAGAAAAGGCAATCCCTGGCGCAATTAAAATTTGCGACAGTATAAAATTAGTTTTTGAATAATTTACTATAGAAAAGGCAATCCCTGGCGCAATTAAAATTTGTGACAGTTGAAAATTAGTTTTTGAAAAATTTACTGTAGAAAAGGCAATCCCTGGCGTAATTAAAATTTGCGACAGTATAAAATTATTTTTTGAATAATTTACTATAGAAAAGGCAATCCCTGGCGCAATTAAAATTTGCGACAGTAGAAAATTATTTTTTGAATAATTTACTGTGTAAAAGGCAATCCCTGGGATATTTAAAATTTGCGACTGTAGAAAATTAGTTTTTGAATAATTTACTATAGAAAAGGCAATCCCTGGCGCAATTAAAATTTGTGACAGTTGAAAATTAGTTTTTGAAAAATTTACTATAGAAAAGGCAATCCCTGGGATATTTAAAATTTGCGACAGTTGAAAATTATTTTTTGAATAATTTACTATAGAAAAGGCAATCCCTGGCGCAATTAAAATTTGTGACAGTTGAAAATTATTTTTTGAATAATTTACTATAGAAAAGGCAATCCCTGGCGCAATTAAAATTTGCGACAGTATAAAATTAGTTTTTGAATAATTTACTATAGAAAAGGCAATCCCTGGCGCACATAAAATTTGTGACAGTTGAAAATTATTTTTTGAATAATTTACTATAGAAAAGGCAATCCCTGGCGCAATTAAAATTTGTGACAGTATAAAATTAGTTTTTGAAAAATTTACTATAGAAAAGGCAATCCCTGGCGCAATTAAAATTTGCGACAGTATAAAATTAGTTTTTGAATAATTTACTATAGAAAAGGCAATCCCTGGCGCAATTAAAATTTGCGACAGTATAAAATTATTTTTTGAATAATTTACTATAGAAAAGGCAATCCCTGGCGCAATTAAAATTTGCGACAGTATAAAATTAGTTTTTGAAAAATTTACTGTAGAAAAGGCAATCCCTGGCGCAATTAAAATTTGCGACAGTAGAAAATTATTTTTTGAATAATTTACTGTAGAAAAGGCAATCCCTGGCGTAATTAAAATTTGCGACAGTATAAAATTATTTTTTGAATAATTTACTATATAAAAGGCAATCCCTGGCGTAATTAAAATTTGTGACAGTTGAAAATTATTTTTTGAATAATTTACTATAGAAAAGGCAATCCCTGGCGCAATTAAAATTTGTGACAGTATAAAATTATTTTTTGAATAATTTACTGTAGAAAAGGCAATCCCTGGCGCAATTAAAATTTGCGACAGTAGAAAATTATTTTTTGAATAATTTACTGTAGAAAAGGCAATCCCTGGCGTAATTAAAATTTGCGACAGTATAAAATTATTTTTTGAATAATTTACTATAGAAAAGGCAATCCCTGGCGCAATTAAAATTTGCGACAGTATAAAATTAGTTTTTGAAAAATTTACTATATAAAAGGCAATCCCTGGCGCAATTAAAATTTGTGACAGTTGAAAATTAGTTTTTGAATAATTTACTATAGAAAAGGCAATCCCTGGCGCAATTAAAATTTGCGACAGTATAAAATTAGTTTTTGAAAAATTTACTATAGAAAAGGCAATCCCTGGGATATTTAAAATTTGCGACAGTTGAAAATTATTTTTTGAATAATTTACTATAGAAAAGGCAATCCCTGGCGCAATTAAAATTTGCGACAGTTGAAAATTATTTTTTGAATAATTTACTGTAGAAAAGGCAATCCCTGGCGCAATTAAAATTTGCGACAGTATAAAATTAATTTTTGAATAATTTACTATAGAAAAGGCAATCCCTGGCGCAATTAAAATTTGCGACAGTATAAAATTAGTTTTTGAATAATTTACTATAGAAAAGGCAATCCCTGGCGCAATTAAAATTTGCGACAGTATAAAATTATTTTTTGAATAATTTACTATAGAAAAGGCAATCCCTGGCGCAATTAAAATTTGGGACAGTAGAAAATTATTTTTTGAATAATTTACTATAGAAAAGGCAATCCCTGGCGCAATTAAAATTTGTGACAGTATAAAATTATTTTTTGAATAATTTACTGTAGAAAAGGCAATCCCTGGCGCACATAAAATTTGCGACAGTATAAAATTATTTTTTGAATAATTTACTATAGAAAAGGCAATCCCTGGCGCAATTAAAATTTGCGACAGTTGAAAATTAGTTTTTGAAAAATTTACTATATAAAAGGCAATCCCTGGCGCACATAAAATTTGTGACAATATAAAATTATTTTTTGAATAATTTACTATAGAAAAGGCAATCCCTGGGATATTTAAAATTTGCGACAGTATAAAATTATTTTTTGAATAATTTACTATAGAAAAGGCAATCCCTGGCGTAATTAAAATTTGCGACAGTATAAAATTATTTTTTGAATAATTTACTATAGAAAAGGCAATCCCTGGCGCAATTAAAATTTGCGACAGTATAAAATTAGTTTTTGAAAAATTTACTATAGAAAAGGCAATCCCTGGCGCAATTAAAATTTGCGACAGTATAAAATTAGTTTTTGAATAATTTACTATAGAAAAGGCAATCCCTGGCGCAATTAAAATTTGTGACAGTATAAAATTATTTTTTGAATAATTTACTGTAGAAAAGGCAATCCCTGGCGCACATAAAATTTGCGACAGTATAAAATTATTTTTTGAATAATTTACTATAGAAAAGGCAATCCCTGGCGCAATTAAAATTTGCGACAGTATAAAATTAGTTTTTGAAAAATTTACAATAGAAAAGGCAATCCCTGGCGCAATTAAAATTTGCGACAGTATAAAATTAGTTTTTGAATAATTTACTATAGAAAAGGCAATCCCTGGCGCACATAAAATTTGTGACAGTTGAAAATTATTTTTTGAATAATTTACTATAGAAAAGGCAATCCCTGGCGCAATTAAAATTTGTGACAGTATAAAATTAGTTTTTGAAAAATTTACTATAGAAAAGGCAATCCCTGGCGCAATTAAAATTTGCGACAGTATAAAATTAGTTTTTGAATAATTTACTATAGAAAAGGCAATCCCTGGCGCAATTAAAATTTGCGACAGTATAAAATTAGTTTTTGAAAAATTTACTATATAAAAGGCAATCCCTGGGATATTTAAAATTTGCGACAGTATAAAATTAGTTTTTGAATAATTTACTATAGAAAAGGCAATCCCTGGCGTAATTAAAATTTGTGACAGTTGAAAATTAGTTTTTGAATAATTTACTATAGAAAAGGCAATCCCTGGCGCAATTAAAATTTGCGACAGTATAAAATTAGTTTTTGAAAAATTTACTATAGAAAAGGCAATCCCTGGCGCAATTAAAATTTGCGACAGTATAAAATTATTTTTTGAATAATTTACTGTAGAAAAGGCAATCCCTGGCGTAATTAAAATTTGTGACAGTATAAAATTATTTTTTGAATAATTTACTGTAGAAAAGGCAATCCCTGGCGCACATAAAATTTGCGACAGTATAAAATTATTTTTTGAATAATTTACTATAGAAAAGGCAATCCCTGGCGCAATTAAAATTTGCGACAGTATAAAATTAGTTTTTGAAAAATTTACTATAGAAAAGGCAATCCCTGGGATATTTAAAATTTGTGACAGGTTGAAAATTATTTTTTGAATAATTTATTATAGAAAAGGCAATCCCTGGCGCAATTAAAATTTGTGACAGTTGAAAATTATTTTTTGAATAATTTACTGTAGAAAAGGCAATCCCTGGCGCAATTAAAATTTGCGACAGTATAAAATTATTTTTTGAATAATTTACTGTAGAAAAGGCAATCCCTGGGATATTTAAAATTTGTGACAGTTGAAAATTATTTTTTGAATAATTTACTATAGAAAAGGCAATCCCTGGCGCACATAAAATTTGTGACAGTTGAAAATTATTTTTTGAATAATTTACTGTAGAAAAGGCAATCCCTGGCGCAATTAAAATTTGCGACAGTATAAAATTATTTTTTGAATAATTTACTGTAGAAAAGGCAGTCCCTGGCGCAATTAAAATTTGCGACAGTATAAAATTATTTTTTGAATAATTTACTGTAGAAAAGGCAATCCCTGGGATATTTAAAATTTGTGACAGTTGAAAATTATTTTTTGAATAATTTACTATAGAAAAGGCAATCCCTGGGATATTTAAAATTTGCGACAGTTGAAAATTATTTTTTGAATAACTTACTATAGAAAAGGCAATCCCTGGCGCAATTAAAATTTGTGACAGTATAAAATTAGTTTTTGAATAATTTACTATAGAAAAGGCAATCCCTGGCGCAATTAAAATTTGCGACAGTATAAAATTAGTTTTTGAAAAATTTACTATAGAAAAGGCAATCCCTGGCGCAATTAAAATTTGTGACAGTTGAAAATTATTTTTTGAATAATTTACTATAGAAAAGGCAATCCCTGGCGTAATTAAAATTTGCGACAGTATAAAATTATTTTTTGAAAAATTTACTATAGAAAAGGCAATCCCTGGCGCAATTAAAATTTGCGACAGTATAAAATTAGTTTTTGAATAATTTACTATAGAAAAGGCAATCCCTGGCGCACATAAAATTTGTGACAGTTGAAAATTATTTTTTGAATAATTTACTATAGAAAAGGCAATCCCTGGCGTAATTAAAATTTGCGACAGTAGAAAATTATTTTTTGAATAATTTACTATAGAAAAGGCAATCCCTGGCGCAATTAAAATTTGCGACAGTATAAAATTAGTTTTTGAATAATTTACTATAGAAAAGGCAATCCCTGGCGCAATTAAAATTTGCGACAGTAGAAAATTATTTTTTGAATAATTTACTATAGAAAAGGCAATCCCTGGCGCAATTAAAATTTGCGACAGTAGAAAATTATTTTTTGAATAATTTACTATATAAAAGGCAATCCCTGGCGTAATTAAAATTTGCGACAGTAGAAAATTAGTTTTTGAAAAATTTACTATAGAAAAGGCAATCCCTGGGATATTTAAAATTTGCGACAGTAGAAAATTAGTTTTTGAATAATTTACTATAGAAAAGGCAATCCCTGGCGCAATTAAAATTTGTGACAGTATAAAATTATTTTTTGAATAATTTACTGTAGAAAAGGCAATCCCTGGCGCAATTAAAATTTGTGACAGTTGAAAATTAGTTTTTGAATAATTTACTATATAAAAGGCAATCCCTGGCGTAATTAAAATTTGCGACAGTATAAAATTAGTTTTTGAAAAATTTACTATAGAAAAGGCAATCCCTGGCGCAATTAAAATTTGCGACAGTATAAAATTAGTTTTTGAATAATTTACTATAGAAAAGGCAATCCCTGGCGCAATTAAAATTTGTGACAGTTGAAAATTAGTTTTTGAAAAATTTACTGTAGAAAAGGCAATCCCTGGCGTAATTAAAATTTGCGACAGTATAAAATTATTTTTTGAATAATTTACTATAGAAAAGGCAATCCCTGGCGCAATTAAAATTTGCGACAGTAGAAAATTATTTTTTGAATAATTTACTGTATAAAAGGCAATCCCTGGGATATTTAAAATTTGCGACAGTAGAAAATTAGTTTTTGAATAATTTACTATAGAAAAGGCAATCCCTGGCGCAATTAAAATTTGTGACAGTTGAAAATTAGTTTTTGAAAAATTTACTATAGAAAAGGCAATCCCTGGGATATTTAAAATTTGCGACAGTTGAAAATTATTTTTTGAATAATTTACTATAGAAAAGGCAATCCCTGGCGCAATTAAAATTTGTGACAGTTGAAAATTATTTTTTGAATAATTTACTATAGAAAAGGCAATCCCTGGCGCAATTAAAATTTGCGACAGTATAAAATTAGTTTTTGAATAATTTACTATAGAAAAGGCAATCCCTGGCGCACATAAAATTTGTGACAGTTGAAAATTATTTTTTGAATAATTTACTATAGAAAAGGCAATCCCTGGCGCAATTAAAATTTGTGACAGTATAAAATTAGTTTTTGAAAAATTTACTATAGAAAAGGCAATCCCTGGCGCAATTAAAATTTGCGACAGTATAAAATTAGTTTTTGAATAATTTACTATAGAAAAGGCAATCCCTGGCGCAATTAAAATTTGCGACAGTATAAAATTATTTTTTGAATAATTTACTATAGAAAAGGCAATCCCTGGCGCAATTAAAATTTGCGACAGTATAAAATTAGTTTTTGAAAAATTTACTGTAGAAAAGGCAATCCCTGGCGCAATTAAAATTTGCGACAGTAGAAAATTATTTTTTGAATAATTTACTGTAGAAAAGGCAATCCCTGGCGTAATTAAAATTTGCGACAGTATAAAATTATTTTTTGAATAATTTACTATATAAAAGGCAATCCCTGGCGTAATTAAAATTTGTGACAGTTGAAAATTATTTTTTGAATAATTTACTATAGAAAAGGCAATCCCTGGCGCAATTAAAATTTGTGACAGTATAAAATTATTTTTTGAATAATTTACTGTAGAAAAGGCAATCCCTGGCGCAATTAAAATTTGCGACAGTAGAAAATTATTTTTTGAATAATTTACTGTAGAAAAGGCAATCCCTGGCGTAATTAAAATTTGCGACAGTATAAAATTATTTTTTGAATAATTTACTATAGAAAAGGCAATCCCTGGCGCAATTAAAATTTGCGACAGTATAAAATTAGTTTTTGAAAAATTTACTATATAAAAGGCAATCCCTGGCGCAATTAAAATTTGTGACAGTTGAAAATTAGTTTTTGAATAATTTACTATAGAAAAGGCAATCCCTGGCGCAATTAAAATTTGCGACAGTATAAAATTAGTTTTTGAAAAATTTACTATAGAAAAGGCAATCCCTGGGATATTTAAAATTTGCGACAGTTGAAAATTATTTTTTGAATAATTTACTATAGAAAAGGCAATCCCTGGCGCAATTAAAATTTGCGACAGTTGAAAATTATTTTTTGAATAATTTACTGTAGAAAAGGCAATCCCTGGCGCAATTAAAATTTGCGACAGTATAAAATTAGTTTTTGAATAATTTACTATAGAAAAGGCAATCCCTGGCGCAATTAAAATTTGCGACAGTATAAAATTAGTTTTTGAATAATTTACTATAGAAAAGGCAATCCCTGGCGCAATTAAAATTTGCGACAGTATAAAATTATTTTTTGAATAATTTACTATAGAAAAGGCAATCCCTGGCGCAATTAAAATTTGCGACAGTAGAAAATTATTTTTTGAATAATTTACTATAGAAAAGGCAATCCCTGGCGCAATTAAAATTTGTGACAGTATAAAATTATTTTTTGAATAATTTACTGTAGAAAAGGCAATCCCTGGCGCACATAAAATTTGCGACAGTATAAAATTATTTTTTGAATAATTTACTATAGAAAAGGCAATCCCTGGCGCAATTAAAATTTGCGACAGTTGAAAATTAGTTTTTGAAAAATTTACTATATAAAAGGCAATCCCTGGCGCACATAAAATTTGTGACAGTATAAAATTATTTTTTGAATAATTTACTATAGAAAAGGCAATCCCTGGGATATTTAAAATTTGCGACAGTATAAAATTATTTTTTGAATAATTTACTATAGAAAAGGCAATCCCTGGCGTAATTAAAATTTGCGACAGTATAAAATTATTTTTTGAATATTTTACTGTAGAAAAGGCAATCCCTGGCGCAATTAAAATTTGCGACAGTATAAAATTAGTTTTTGAAAAATTTACTATAGAAAAGGCAATCCCTGGCGCAATTAAAATTTGCGACAGTATAAAATTAGTTTTTGAATAATTTACTATAGAAAAGGCAATCCCTGGCGCAATTAAAATTTGTGACAGTATAAAATTATTTTTTGAATAATTTACTGTAGAAAAGGCAATCCCTGGCGCACATAAAATTTGCGACAGTATAAAATTATTTTTTGAATAATTTACTATAGAAAAGGCAATCCCTGGCGCAATTAAAATTTGCGACAGTATAAAATTAGTTTTTGAAAAATTTACTATAGAAAAGGCAATCCCTGGCGCAATTAAAATTTGCGACAGTATAAAATTAGTTTTTGAATAATTTACTATAGAAAAGGCAATCCCTGGCGCACATAAAATTTGTGAAAGTTGAAAATTATTTTTTGAATAATTTACTATAGAAAAGGCAATCCCTGGCGCAATTAAAATTTGTGACAGTATAAAATTAGTTTTTGAAAAATTTACTATAGAAAAGGCAATCCCTGGCGAAATTAAAATTTGCGACAGTATAAAATTAGTTTTTGAATAATTTACTATAGAAAAGGCAATCCCTGGCGCAATTAAAATTTGCGACAGTATAAAATTAGTTTTTGAAAAATTTACTATATAAAAGGCAATCCCTGGGATATTTAAAATTTGCGACAGTATAAAATTAGTTTTTGAATAATTTACTATAGAAAAGGCAATCCCTGGCGTAATTAAAATTTGTGACAGTTGAAAATTAGTTTTTGAATAATTTACTATAGAAAAGGCAATCCCTGGCGCAATTAAAATTTGCGACAGTATAAAATTAGTTTTTGAAAAATTTACTATAGAAAAGGCAATCCCTGGCGCAATTAAAATTTGCGACAGTATAAAATTATTTTTTGAATAATTTACTGTAGAAAAGGCAATCCCTGGCGTAATTAAAATTTGTGACAGTATAAAATTATTTTTTGAATAATTTACTGTAGAAAAGGCAATCCCTGGCGCACATAAAATTTGCGACAGTATAAAATTATTTTTTGAATAATTTACTATAGAAAAGGCAATCCCTGGCGCAATTAAAATTTGCGACAGTATAAAATTAGTTTTTGAAAAATTTACTATAGAAAAGGCAATCCCTGGGATATTTAAAATTTGTGACAGTTGAAAATTATTTTTTGAATAATTTACTATAGAAAAGGCAATCCCTGGCGCAATTAAAATTTGTGACAGTTGAAAATTATTTTTTGAATAATTTACTGTAGAAAAGGCAATCCCTGGCGCAATTAAAATTTGCGACAGTATAAAATTATTTTTTGAATAATTTACTGTAGAAAAGGCAATCCCTGGGATATTTAAAATTTGTGACAGTTGAAAATTATTTTTTGAATAATTTACTATAGAAAAGGCAATCCCTGGCGCACATAAAATTTGTGACAGTTGAAAATTATTTTTTGAATAATTTACTGTAGAAAAGGCAATCCCTGGCGCAATTAAAATTTGCGACAGTATAAAATTATTTTTTGAATAATTTACTGTAGAAAAGGCAATCCCTGGCGCAATTAAAATTTGCGACAGTATAAAATTATTTTTTGAATAATTTACTGTAGAAAAGGCAATCCCTGGGATATTTAAAATTTGTGACAGTTGAAAATTATTTTTTGAATAATTTACTATAGAAAAGGCAATCCCTGGGATATTTAAAATTTGCGACAGTTGAAAATTATTTTTTGAATAATTTACTATAGAAAAGGCAATCCCTGGCGCAATTAAAATTTGTGACAGTATAAAATTAGTTTTTGAATAATTTACTATAGAAAAGGCAATCCCTGGCGCAATTAAAATTTGCGACAGTATAAAATTAGTTTTTGAAAAATTTACTATAGAAAAGGCAATCCCTGGCGCAATTAAAATTTGTGACAGTTGAAAATTATTTTTTGAATAATTTACTATAGAAAAGGCAATCCCTGGCGTAATTAAAATTTGCGACAGTATAAAATTATTTTTTGAAAAATTTACTATAGAAAAGGCAATCCCTGGCGCAATTAAAATTTGCGACAGTATAAAATTAGTTTTTGAATAATTTACTATAGAAAAGGCAATCCCTGGCGCACATAAAATTTGTGACAGTTGAAAATTATTTTTTGAATAATTTACTATAGAAAAGGCAATCCCTGGCGTAATTAAAATTTGCGACAGTAGAAAATTATTTTTTGAATAATTTACTATAGAAAAGGCAATCCCTGGCGCAATTAAAATTTGCGACAGTATAAAATTAGTTTTTGAATAATTTACTATAGAAAAGGCAATCCCTGGCGCAATTAAAATTTGCGACAGTAGAAAATTATTTTTTGAATAATTTACTATAGAAAAGGCAATCCCTGGCGCAATTAAAATTTGCGACAGTAGAAAATTATTTTTTGAATAATTTACTATATAAAAGGCAATCCCTGGCGTAATTAAAATTTGCGACAGTAGAAAATTAGTTTTTGAAAAATTTACTATAGAAAAGGCAATCCCTGGGATATTTAAATTTTGCGACAGTAGAAAATTAGTTTTTGAATAATTTACTATAGAAAAGGCAATCCCTGGCGCAATTAAAATTTGTGACAGTATAAAATTATTTTTTGAATAATTTACTGTAGAAAAGGCAATCCCTGGCGCAATTAAAATTTGTGACAGTTGAAAATTAGTTTTTGAATAATTTACTATATAAAAGGCAATCCCTGGCGTAATTAAAATTTGCGACAGTATAAAATTAGTTTTTGAAAAATTTACTATATAAAAGGCAATCCCTGGCGCAATTAAAATTTGCGACAGTAGAAAATTATTTTTTGAATAATTTACTGTAGAAAAGGCAATCCCTGGGATATTTAAAATTTGCGACAGTAGAAAATTATTTTTTGAATAATTTACTATAGAAAAGGCAATCCCTGGCGCAATTAAAATTTGTGACAGTTGAAAATTATTTTTTGAATAATTTACTATATAAAAGGCAATCCCTGGCGCAATTAAAATTTGTGACAGTTGAAAATTATTTTTTGAATAATTTACTATAGAAAAGGCAATCCCTGGCGCAATTAAAATTTGCGACAGTATAAAACTAGTTTTTGAAAAATTTACTATATAAAAGGCAATCCCTGGCGCAATTAAAATTTGCGACAGTATAAAATTAGTTTTTGAATAATTTACTATAGAAAAGGCAATCCCTGGCGCAATTAAAATTTGTGACAGTTGAAAATTATTTTTTGAATAATTTACTATATAAAAGGCAATCCCTGGCGCAATTAAAATTTGCGACAGTAGAAAATTTTTTTTTGAAAAATTTACTATAGTAAAGGCAATCCCTGGCGCAATTAAAATTTGTGACAGTATAAAATTAGTTTTTGAAAAATTTACTATAGAAAAGGCAATCCCTGGCGCAATTAAAATTTGTGACAGTATAAAATTAGTTTTTGAAAAATTTACTATAGAAAAGGCAATCCCTGGCGTAATTAAAATTTGCGACAGTATAAAATTAGTTTTTGAAAAATTTACTATAGAAAAGGCAATCCCTGGCGCAATTAAAATTTGCGACAGTTGAAAATTATTTTTTGAATAATTTACTATAGAAAAGGCAATCCCTGGCGCAATTAAAATTTGCGACAGTATAAAATTAGTTTTTGAAAAATTTACTATAGAAAAGGCAATCCCTGGCGCAATTAAAATTTGCGACAGTATAAAATTAGTTTTTGAATAATTTACTATAGAAAAGGCAATCCCTGGCGCAATTAAAATTTGCGACAGTAGAAAATTATTTTTTGAAAAATTTACTATAGAAAAGGCAATCCCTGGCGCAATTAAAATTTGCGACAGTTGAAAATTATTTTTTGAATAATTTACTATAGAAAAGGCAATCCCTGGCGCAATTAAAATTTGCGACAGTAGAAAATTAGTTTTTGAAAAATTTACTGTAGAAAAGGCAATCCCTGGCGTAATTAAAATTTGCGACAGTATAAAATTAGTTTTTGAAAAATTTACTATATAAAAGGCAATCCCTGGCGTAATTAAAATTTGCGACAGTATAAAATTAGTTTTTGAAAAATTTACTATATAAAAGGCAATCCCTGGCGTAATTAAAATTTGTGACAGTTGAAAATTATTTTTTGAATAATTTACTATAGAAAAGGCAATCCCTGGCGCAATTAAAATTTGCGACAGTATAAAATTAGTTTTTGAAAAATTTACTATAGAAAAGGCAATCCCTGGCGCAATTAAAATTTGCGACAGTATAAAATTAGTTTTTGAATAATTTACTATAGAAAAGGCAATCCCTGGCGCAATTAAAATTTGCGACAGTATAAAATTAGTTTTTGAAAAATTTACTATAGAAAAGGCAATCCCTGGCGCAATTAAAATTTGCGACAGTATAAAATTAGTTTTTGAATAATTTACTATAGAAAAGGCAATCCCTGGCGCAATTAAAATTTGCGACAGTATAAAATTAGTTTTTGAATAATTTACTATAGAAAAGGCAATCCCTGGCGCAATTAAAATTTGTGACAGTTGAAAATTATTTTTTGAATAATTTACTATAGAAAAGGCAATCCCTGGCGCAATTAAAATTTGCGACAGTATAAAATTAGTTTTTGAAAAATTTACTATAGAAAAGGCAATCCCTGGCGCAATTAAAATTTGTGACAGTTGAAAATTATTTTTTGAATAATTTACTATAGAAAAGGCAATCCCTGGCGCAATTAAAATTTGCGACAGTATAAAATTAGTTTTTGAAAAATTTACTATAGAAAAGGCAATCCTTGGCGCAATTAAAATTTGCGACAGTATAAAATTAGTTTTTGAATAATTTACTATAGAAAAGGCAATCCCTGGCGCAATTAAAATTTGCGACAGTATAAAATTAGTTTTTGAATAATTTACTATAGAAAAGGCAATCCCTGGCGCAATTAAAATTTGCGACAGTTGAAAATTATTTTTTGAATAATTTACTATAGAAAAGGCAATCCCTGGCGCAATTAAAATTTGCGACAGTAGAAAATTAGTTTTTGAAAAATTTACTGTAGAAAAGGCAATCCCTGGCGTAATTAAAATTTGCGACAGTATAAAATTAGTTTTTGAAAAATTTACTATATAAAAGGCAATCCCTGGCGTAATTAAAATTTGCGACAGTATAAAATTAGTTTTTGAAAAATTTACTATATAGAAGGCAATCCCTGGCGTAATTAAAATTTGTGACAGTTGAAAATTATTTTTTGAATAATTTACTATAGAAAAGGCAATCCCTGGCGCAATTAAAATTTGCGACAGTATAAAATTAGTTTTTGAAAAATTTACTATAGAAAAGGCAATCCCTGGCGCAATTAAAATTTGCGACAGTATAAAATTAGTTTTTGAATAATTTACTATAGAAAAGGCAATCCCTGGCGCAATTAAAATTTGCGACAGTATAAAATTAGTTTTTGAAAAATTTACTATAGAAAAGGCAATCCCTGGCGCAATTAAAATTTGCGACAGTATAAAATTAGTTTTTGAATAATTTACTATAGAAAAGGCAATCCCTGGCGCAATTAAAATTTGCGACAGTATAAAATTAGTTTTTGAATAATTTACTATAGAAAAGGCAATCCCTGGCGCAATTAAAATTTGTGACAGTTGAAAATTATTTTTTGAATAATTTACTATAGAAAAGGCAATCCCTGGCGCAATTATAATTTGTGACAGTATAAAATTAGTTTTTGAAAAATTTACTATAGAAAAGGCAATCCCTGGCGCAATTAAAATTTGTGACAGTTGAAAATTATTTTTTGAATAATTTACTATAGAAAAGGCAATCCCTGGCGCAATTAAAATTTGCGACAGTATAAAATTAGTTTTTGAAAAATTTACTATAGAAAAGGCAATCCTTGGCGCAATTAAAATTTGCGACAGTATAAAATTAGTTTTTGAATAATTTACTATAGAAAAGGCAATCCCTGGCGCAATTAAAATTTGCGACAGTATAAAATTAGTTTTTGAATAATTTACTATAGAAAAGGCAATCCCTGGCGCAATTAAAATTTGCGACAGTATAAAATTAGTTTTTGAAAAATTTACTATAGAAAAGGCAATCCCTGGCGCAATTAAAATTTGCGACAGTATAAAATTAGTTTTTGAAAAATTTACTATAGAAAAGGCAATCCCTGGCGCAATTAAAATTTGCGACAGTATAAAATTAGTTTTTGAATAATTTACTATAGAAAAGGCAATCCCTGGCGCAATTAAAATTTGCGACAGTATAAAATTAGTTTTTGAAAAATTTACTATAGAAAAGGCAATCCCTGGCGCAATTAAAATTTGCGACAGTAGAAAATTAGTTTTTGAAAAATTTACTATAGAAAAGGCAATCCCTGGCGCAATTAAAATTTGCGACAGTAGAAAATTAGTTTTTGAAAAATTTACTGTAGAAAAGGCAATCCCTGGCGTAATTAAAATTTGCGACAGTATAAAATTAGTTTTTGAAAAATTTACTATATAAAAGGCAATCCCTGGCGTAATTAAAATTTGCGACAGTATAAAATTAGTTTTTGAATAATTTACTGTAGAAAAGGCAATCCCTGGGATATTTAAAATTTGCGACAGTAGAAAATTATTTTTTGAATAATTTACTATAGAAAAGGCAATCCCTGGGATATTTAAAATTTGCGACAGTAGAAAATTATTTTTTGAATAATTTACTATAGAAAAGGCAATCCCTGGCGTAATTAAAATTTGCGACAGTATAAAATTAGTTTTTGAAAAATTTACTATAGAAAAGGCAATCCCTGGTGCAATTAAAATTTGCGACAGTAGAAAATTAGTTTTTGAAAAATTTACTATAGAAAAGGCAATCCCTGGCGCAATTAAAATTTGTGACAGTTGAAAATTATTTTTTGAATAATTTACTATAGAAAAGGCAATCCCTGGCGCAATTAAAATTTGCGACAGTATAAAATTAGTTTTTGAAAAATTTACTATATAAAAGGCAATCCCTGGCGTAATTAAAATTTGCGACAGTATAAAATTATTTTTTGAATAATTTACTATAGAAAAGGCAATCCCTGGCGCAATTAAAATTTGTGACAGTTGAAAATTATTTTTTGAATAATTTACTATAGAAAAGGCAATCCCTGGCGCAATTAAAATTTGCGACAGTATAAAATTAGTTTTTGAAAAATTTACTATATAAAAGGCAATCCCTGGCGTAATTAAAATTTGTGACAGTTGAAAATTATTTTTTGAATAATTTACTATAGAAAAGGCAATCCCTGGCGCAATTAAAATTTGCGACAGTATAAAATTAGTTTTTGAAAAATTTACTATAGAAAAGGCAATCCCTGGCGCAATTAAAATTTGCGACAGTAGAAAATTAGTTTTTGAAAAATTTACTATATAAAAGTCAATCCCTGGCGTAATTAAAATTTGTGACAGTTGAAAATTATTTTTTGAATAATTTACTATAGAAAAGGCAATCCCTGGCGTAATTAAAATTTGCGACAGTAGAAAATTATTTTTTGAATAATTTACTGTAGAAAAGGCAATCCCTGGGATATTTAAAATTTGCGACAGTAGAAAATTATTTTTTGAATAATTTACTATAGAAAAGGCAATCCCTGGCGCAATTAAAATTTGTGACAGTTGAAAATTATTTTTTGAATAATTTACTATATAAAAGGCAATCCCTGGCGCAATTAAAATTTGCGACAGTAGAAAATTATTTTTTGAATAATTTACTGTAGAAAAGGCAATCCCTGGGATATTTAAAATTTGCGACAGTAGAAAATTATTTTTTGAATAATTTACTATAGAAAAGGCAATCCCTGGCGCACATAAAATTTGCGACAGTATAAAATTAGTTTTTGAATAATTTACTATAGAAAAGGCAATCCCTGGCGCAATTAAAATTTGCGACAGTATAAAATTAGTTTTTGAAAAATTTACTATATAAAAGGCAATCCCTGGCGTAATTAAAATTTGTGACAGTTGAAAATTATTTTTTGAATAATTTACTATATAAAAGGCAATCCCTGGCGTAATTAAAATTTGCGACAGTATAAAATTATTTTTTGAATAATTTACTATATAAAAGGCAATCCCTGGCGCAATTAAAATTTGCGACAGTAGAAAATTATTTTTTGAATAATTTACTATAGAAAAGGCAATCCCTGGCGCAATTAAAATTTGCGACAGTAGAAAATTATTTTTTGAATAATTTACTGTATAAAAGGCAATCCCTGGCGCAATTAAAATTTGTGACAGTTGAAAATTATTTTTTGAATAATTTACTATAGAAAAGGCAATCCCTGGCGCAATTAAAATTTGCGACAGTATAAAATTAGTTTTTGAAAAATTTACTATAGAAAAGGCAATCCCTGGCGCAATTAAAATTTGCGACAGTATAAAATTATTTTTTGAATAATTTACTGTATAAAAGGCAATCCCTGGCGCAATTAAAATTTGTGACAGTTGAAAATTATTTTTTGAATAATTTACTATAGAAAAGGCAATCCCTGGCGCAATTAAAATTTGCGACAGTATAAAATTAGTTTTTGAAAAATTTACTATAGAAAAGGCAATCCCTGGCGCAATTAAAATTTGTGACAGTATAAAATTAGTTTTTGAAAAATTTACTATAGAAAAGGCAATCCCTGGCGCAATTAAAATTTGTGACAGTAGAAAATTAGTTTTTGAAAAATTTACTATAGAAAAGGCAATCCCTGGCGCAATTAAAATTTGCGACAGTATAAAATTATTTTTTGAAAAATTTACTATATAAAAGGCAATCCCTGGCGCACATAAAATTTGCGACAGTATAAAATTAGTTTTTGAAAAATTTACTATAGAAAAGGCAATCCCTGGCGCAATTAAAATTTGCGACAGTATAAAATTAGTTTTTGAAAAATTTACTATATAAAAGGCAATCCCTGGCGCAATTAAAATTTGTGACAGTTGAAAATTATTTTTTGAATAATTTACTGTAGAAAAGGCAATCCCTGGCGCAATTAAAATTTGTGACAGTATAAAATTAGTTTTTGAATAATTTACTATAGAAAAGTCAATCCCTGGCGCAATTAAAATTTGCGACAGTAGAAAATTATTTTTTGAATAATTTACTATAGAAAAGGCAATCCCTGGGATATTTAAAATTTGCGACAGTAGAAAATTAGTTTTTGAATAATTTACTGTAGAAAAGGCAATCCCTGGCGTAATTAAAATTTGCGACAGTAGAAAATTAGTTTTTGAATAATTTACTATAGAAAAGGCAATCCCTGGCGCAATTAAAATTTGCGACAGTATAAAATTAGTTTTTGAATAATTTACTATAGAAAAGGCAATCCCTGGCGCACATAAAATTTGCGACAGTATAAAATTAGTTTTTGAAAAATTTACTATATAAAAGGCAATCCCTGGCGCAATTAAAATTTGCGACAGTATAAAATTAGTTTTTGAAAAATTTACTGTAGAAAAGGCAATCCCTGGCGTAATTAAAATTTGCGACAGTATAAAATTAGTTTTTGAATAATTTACTATAGAAAAGGCAATCCCTGGCGCAATTAAAATTTGTGACAGTATAAAATTATTTTTTGAATAATTTACTGTAGAAAAGGCAATCCCTGGCGCACATAAAATTTGCGACAGTATAAAATTATTTTTTGAATAATTTACTGTATAAAAGGCAATCCCTGGGATATTTAAAATTTGTGACAGTTGAAAATTATTTTTTGAATAATTTACTATAGAAAAGGCAATCCCTGGCGCACATAAAATTTGTGACAGTTGAAAATTATTTTTTGAATAATTTACTGTAGAAAAGGCAATCCCTGGCGCAATTAAAATTTGCGACAGTATAAAATTATTTTTTGAATAATTTACTGTAGAAAAGGCAATCCCTGGGATATTTAAAATTTGTGACAGTTGAAAATTATTTTTTGAATAATTTACTATAGAAAAGGCAATCCCTGGCGCACATAAAATTTGTGACAGTTGAAAATTATTTTTTGAATAATTTACTGTAGAAAAGGCAATCCCTGGCGCAATTAAAATTTGCGACAGTATAAAATTATTTTTTGAATAATTTACTGTAGAAAAGGCAATCCCTGGCGCAATTAAAATTTGCGACAGTATAAAATTATTTTTTGAATAATTTACTGTAGAAAAGGCAATCCCTGGGATATTTAAAATTTGTGACAGTTGAAAATTAGTTTTTGAATAATTTACTATAGAAAAGGCAATCCCTGGCGCAATTAAAATTTGCGACAGTATAAAATTAGTTTTTGAAAAATTTACTATATAAAAGGCAATCCCTGGCGCAATTAAAATTTGTGACAGTTGAAAATTATTTTTTGAATAATTTACTATAGAAAAGGCAATCCCTGGCGCAATTAAAATTTGCGACAGTATAAAATTAGTTTTTGAATAATTTACTATAGAAAAGGCAATCCCTGGCGCAATTAAAATTTGCGACAGTATAAAATTAGTTTTTGAAAAATTTACTATATAAAAGGCAATCCCTGGGATATTTAAAATTTGCGACAGTATAAAATTAGTTTTTGAATAATTTACTATAGAAAAGGCAATCCCTGGCGTAATTAAAATTTGCGACAGTATAAAATTATTTTTTGAATAATTTACTATAGAAAAGGCAATCCCTGGCGCAATTAAAATTTGTGACAGTATAAAATTATTTTTTGAATAATTTACTGTAGAAAAGGCAATCCCTGGCGCAATTAAAATTTGTGACAGTTGAAAATTATTTTTTGAATAATTTACTATAGAAAAGGCAATCCCTGGCGTAATTAAAATTTGCGACAGTATAAAATTATTTTTTGAATAATTTACTGTAGAAAAGGCAATCCCTGGCGCAATTAAAATTTGTGACAGTATAAAATTAGTTTTTGAATAATTTACTGTATAAAAGGCAATCCCTGGGATATTTAAAATTTGCGACAGTATAAAATTAGTTTTTGAAAAATTTACTATATAAAAGGCAATCCCTGGCGTAATTAAAATTTGCGACAGTATAAAATTATTTTTTGAATAATTTACTATAGAAAAGGCAATCCCTGGCGCAATTAAAATTTGCGACAGTATAAAATTATTTTTTGAATAATTTACTATAGAAAAGGCAATCCCTGGCGCAATTAAAATTTGCGACAGTATAAAATTAGTTTTTGAAAAATTTACTATATAAAAGGCAATCCCTGGGATATTTAAAATTTGCGACAGTATAAAATTAGTTTTTGAAAAATTTACTATATAAAAGGCAATCCCTGGGATATTTAAAATTTGCGACAGTATAAAATTAGTTTTTGAATAATTTACTGTAGAAAAGGCAATCCCTGGGATATTTAAAATTTGTGACAGTTGAAAATTATTTTTTGAATAATTTACTATAGAAAAGGCAATCCCTGGCGCACATAAAATTTGTGACAGTTGAAAATTATTTTTTGAATAATTTACTGTAGAAAAGGCAATCCCTGGCGCAATTAAAATTTGCGACAGTATAAAATTATTTTTTGAATAATTTACTGTAGAAAAGGCAATCCCTGGCGCAATTAAAATTTGTGACAGTTGAAAATTATTTTTTGAATAATTTACTATAGAAAAGGCAATCCCTGGCGCAATTAAAATTTGCGACAGTATAAAATTAGTTTTTGAATAATTTACTATAGAAAAGGCAATCCCTGGCGCAATTAAAATTTGTGACAGTATAAAATTATTCTTTGAATAATTTACTGTAGAAAAGGCAATCCCTGGCGCACATAAAATTTGCGACAGTATAAAATTATTTTTTGAATAATTTACTGTATAAAAGGCAATCCCTGGGATATTTAAAATTTGTGACAGTTGAAAATTATTTTTTGAATAATTTACTATAGAAAAGGCAATCCCTGGCGCACATAAAATTTGTGACAGTTGAAAATTATTTTTTGAATAATTTACTGTAGAAAAGGCAATCCCTGGCGCAATTAAAATTTGCGACAGTATAAAATTATTTTTTGAATAATTTACTGTAGAAAAGGCAATCCCTGGGATATTTAAAATTTGTGACAGTTGAAAATTATTTTTTAATAATTTACTATAGAAAAGGCAATCCCTGGCGCACATAAAATTTGTGACAGTTGAAAATTATTTTTTGAATAATTTACTGTAGAAAAGGCAATCCCTGGCGCAATTAAAATTTGCGACAGTATAAAATTATTTTTTGAATAATTTACTGTAGAAAAGGCAATCCCTGGCGCAATTAAAATTTGCGACAGTATAAAATTAGTTTTTGAATAATTTACTATAGAAAAGGCAATCCCTGGGATATTTAAAATTTGCGACAGTAGAAAATTATTTTTTGAATAATTTACTGTAGAAAAGGCAATCCCTGGGATATTTAAAATTTGCGACAGTAGAAAATTAGTTTTTGAATAATTTACTATAGAAAAGGCAATCCCTGGCGTAATTAAAATTTTCGACAGTATAAAATTAGTTTTTGAATAATTTACTATAGAAAAGGCAATCCCTGGGATATTTAAAATTTGCGACAGTATAAAATTATTTTTTGAATAATTTACTATAGAAAAGGCAATCCCTGGCGCACATAAAATTTGTGACAGTTGAAAATTATTTTTTGAATAATTTACTGTAGAAAAGGCAATCCCTGGCGCAATTAAAATTTGCGACAGTATAAAATTATTTTTTGAATAATTTACTGTAGAAAAGGCAATCCCTGGGATATTTAAAATTTGCGACAGTAGAAAATTATTTTTTGAATAATTTACTATAGAAAATGCAATCCCTGGCGCACATAAAATTTGCGACAGTATAAAATTAGTTTTTGAATAATTTACTATAGAAAAGGCAATCCCTGGGATATTTAAAATTTGCGACAGTATAAAATTATTTTTTGAATAATTTACTATAGAAAAGGCAATCCCTGGCGCACATAAAATTTGTGACAGTTGAAAATTATTTTTTGAATAATTTACTATAGAAAAGGCAATCCCTGGCGCACATAAAATTTGCGACAGTATAAAATTAGTTTTTGAAAAATTTACTGTAGAAAAGGCAATCCCTGGCGCAATTAAAATTTGCGACAGTAGAAAATTATTTTTTGAATAATTTACTATAGAAAAGGCAATCCCTGGCGCACATAAAATTTGCGACAGTATAAAATTAGTTTTTGAATAATTTACTATAGAAAAGGCAATCCCTGGCGTACATAAAATTTGCGACAGTAAAAAATTATTTTTTGAAAAATTTACTGTAGAAAAGGCAATCCCTGGCGCAATTAAAATTTGCGACAGTAGAAAATTAGTTTTTGAATAATTTACTGTAGAAAAGGCAATCCCTGGGATATTTAAAATTTGCGACAGTATAAAATTAGTTTTTGAAAAATTTACTGTAGAAAAGGCAATCCCTGGGATATTTAAAATTTGCGACAGTATAAAATTATTTTTTGAATAATTTACTATAGAAAAGGCAATCCCTGGCGCAATTAAAATTTGCGACAGTAGAAAATTAGTTTTTGAATAATTTACTGTAGAAAAGGCAATCCCTGGGATATTTAAAATTTGCGACAGTATAAAATTATTTTTTGAATAATTTACTATAGAAAAGGCAATCCCTGGCGCACATAAAATTTGTGACAGTATAAAATTAGTTTTTGAAAAATTTACTATATAAAAGGCAATCCCTGGCGTAATTAAAATTTGCGACAGTATAAAATTAGTTTTTGAATAATTTACTATAGAAAAGGCAATCCCTGGCGCACATAAAATTTGTGACAGTTGAAAATTATTTTTTGAATAATTTACTATAGAAAAGGCAATCCCTGGCGCAATTAAAATTTGCGACAGTAGAAAATTATTTTTTGAATAATTTACTGTAGAAAAGGCAATCCCTGGGATATTTAAAATTTGCGACAGTATAAAATTAGTTTTTGAATAATTTACTATAGAAAAGGCAATCCCTGGCGCAATTAAAATTTGTGACAGTATAAAATTAGTTTTTGAAAAATTTACTATATAAAAGGCAATCCCTGGCGCAATTAAAATTTGTGACAGTTGAAAATTATTTTTTGAATAATTTACTATAGAAAAGGCAATCCCTGGGATATTTAAAATTTGCGACAGTAGAAAATTATTTTTTGAATAATTTACTGTAGAAAAGGCAATCCCTGGGATATTTAAAATTTGCGACAGTAGAAAATTAGTTTTTGAATAATTTACTATAGAAAAGGCAATCCCTGGCGCACATAAAATTTGTGACAGTTGAAAATTATTTTTTGAATAATTTACTGTAGAAAAGGCAATCCCTGGCGCAATTAAAATTTGCGACAGTATAAAATTATTTTTTGAATAATTTACTGTAGAAAAGGCAATCCCTGGGATATTTAAAATTTGTGACAGTTGAAAATTATTTTTTAATAATTTACTATAGAAAAGGCAATCCCTGGCGCACATAAAATTTGTGACAGTTGAAAATTATTTTTTGAATAATTTACTGTAGAAAAGGCAATCCCTGGCGCAATTAAAATTTGCGACAGTATAAAATTATTTTTTGAATAATTTACTGTAGAAAAGGCAATCCCTGGCGCAATTAAAATTTGCGACAGTATAAAATTAGTTTTTGAATAATTTACTATAGAAAAGGCAATCCCTGGGATATTTAAAATTTGCGACAGTAGAAAATTATTTTTTGAATAATTTACTGTAGAAAAGGCAATCCCTGGGATATTTAAAATTTGCGACAGTAGAAAATTAGTTTTTGAATAATTTACTATAGAAAAGGCAATCCCTGGCGTAATTAAAATTTGCGACAGTATAAAATTAGTTTTTGAATAATTTACTATAGAAAAGGCAATCCCTGGGATATTTAAAATTTGCGACAGTATAAAATTATTTTTTGAATAATTTACTATAGAAAAGGCAATCCCTGGCGCACATAAAATTTGTGACAGTTGAAAATTATTTTTTGAATAATTTACTGTAGAAAAGGCAATCCCTGGCGCAATTAAAATTTGCGACAGTATAAAATTATTTTTTGAATAATTTACTGTAGAAAAGGCAATCCCTGGGATATTTAAAATTTGCGACAGTAGAAAATTATTTTTTGAATAATTTACTATAGAAAAGGCAATCCCTGGCGCACATAAAATTTGCGACAGTATAAAATTAGTTTTTGAATAATTTACTATAGAAAAGGCAATCCCTGGGATATTTAAAATTTGCGACAGTATAAAATTATTTTTTGAATAATTTACTATAGAAAAGGCAATCCCTGGCGCACATAAAATTTGTGACAGTTGAAAATTATTTTTTGAATAATTTACTATAGAAAAGGCAATCCCTGGCGCACATAAAATTTGCGACAGTATAAAATTAGTTTTTGAAAAATTTACTGTAGAAAAGGCAATCCCTGGCGCAATTAAAATTTGCGACAGTAGAAAATTAGTTTTTGAAAAATTTACTATATAAAAGGCAATCCCTGGCGTAATTAAAATTTGCGACAGTATAAAATTATTTTTTGAATAATTTACTATAGAAAAGGCAATCCCTGGCGCAATTAAAATTTGCGACAGTATAAAATTAGTTTTTGAATAATTTACTATAGAAAAGGCAATCCCTGGGATATTTAAAATTTGCGACAGTATAAAATTATTTTTTGAATAATTTACTATAGAAAAGGCAATCCCTGGCGCAATTAAAATTTGTGACAGTTGAAAATTATTTTTTGAATAATTTACTATAGAAAAGGCAATCCCTGGCGCAATTAAAATTTGCGACAGTAGAAAATTATTTTTTGAATAATTTACTGTAGAAAAGGCAATCCCTGGCGCAATTAAAATTTGTGACAGTTGAAAATTATTTTTTGAATAATTTACTATAGAAAAGGCAATCCCTGGCGCAATTAAAATTTGCGACAGTATAAAATTAGTTTTTGAATAATTTACTGTAGAAAAGGCAATCCCTGGCGCAATTAAAATTTGTGACAGTTGAAAATTATTTTTTGAATAATTTACTATAGAAAAGGCAATCCCTGGCGCACATAAAATTTGCGACAGTATAAAATTAGTTTTTGAATAATTTACTATAGAAAAGGCAATCCCTGGCGCAATTAAAATTTGTGACAGTTGAAAATTATTTTT
This sequence comes from Dioctria linearis, assembly GCA_963930735.1. Classification (NCBI taxonomy): domain Eukaryota; kingdom Metazoa; phylum Arthropoda; class Insecta; order Diptera; family Asilidae; genus Dioctria; species Dioctria linearis. Next base: position 64,501 of record CAWVNZ010001227.1, read on the forward strand.
TGAATAATTTACTGTAGAAAAGGCAATCCCTGGCGCAATTAAAATTTGCGACAGTATAAAATTAGTTTTTGAAAAATTTACTATATAAAAGGCAATCCCTGGCGCAATTAAAATTTGCGACAGTATAAAATTATTTTTTGAATAATTTACTGTAGAAAAGGCAATCCCTGGGATATTTAAAATTTGCGACAGTATAAAATTATTTTTTGAATAATTTACTATAGAAAAGGCAATCCCTGGCGCACATAAAATTTGCGACAGTATAAAATTAGTTTTTGAATAATTTACTATAGAAAAGGCAATCCCTGGCGCAATTAAAATTTGCGACAGTAGAAAATTATTTTTTGAATAATTTACTATAGAAAAGGCAATCCCTGGCGCACATAAAATTTGCGACAGTATAAAATTAGTTTTTGAATAATTTACTATAGAAAAGGCAATCCCTGGGATATTTAAAATTTGCGACAGTATAAAATTATTTTTTGAATAATTTACTATAGAAAAGGCAATCCCTGGCGCAATTAAAATTTGTGACAGTTGAAAATTATTTTTTGAATAATTTACTATAGAAAAGGCAATCCCTGGCGTAATTAAAATTTGCGACAGTATAAAATTGGTTTTTGAATAATTTACTATATAAAAGGCAATCCCTGGCGCACATAAAATTTGCGACAGTAGAAAATTAGTTTTTGAAAAATTTACTATATAAAAGGCAATCCCTGGCGTAATTAAAATTTGCGACAGTATAAAATTATTTTTTGAATAATTTACTATAGAAAAGGCAATCCCTGGCGCAATTAAAATTTGCGACAGTATAAAATTAGTTTTTGAATAATTTACTATAGAAAAGGCAATCCCTGGGATATTTAAAATTTGCGACAGTATAAAATTATTTTTTGAATAATTTACTATAGAAAAGGCAATCCCTGGCGCAATTAAAATTTGTGACAGTTGAAAATTATTTTTTGAATAATTTACTATAGAAAAGGCAATCCCTGGCGCAATTAAAATTTGCGACAGTAGAAAATTATTTTTTGAATAATTTACTGTAGAAAAGGCAATCCCTGGCGCAATTAAAATTTGCGACAGTATAAAATTAGTTTTTGAATAATTTACTGTAGAAAAGGCAATCCCTGGCGCAATTAAAATTTGTGACAGTTGAAAATTATTTTTTGAATAATTTACTATAGAAAAGGCAATCCCTGGCGCACATAAAATTTGCGACAGTATAAAATTAGTTTTTGAATAATTTACTATAGAAAAGGCAATCCCTGGCGCAATTAAAATTTGTGACAGTTGAAAATTATTTTTTGAATAATTTACTGTAGAAAAGGCAATCCCTGGCGCAATTAAAATTTGCGACAGTATAAAATTAGTTTTTGAAAAATTTACTATATAAAAGGCAATCCCTGGCGCAATTAAAATTTGCGACAGTATAAAATTATTTTTTGAATAATTTACTGTAGAAAAGGCAATCCCTGGGATATTTAAAATTTGCGACAGTATAAAATTATTTTTTGAATAATTTACTATAGAAAAGGCAATCCCTGGCGCACATAAAATTTGCGACAGTATAAAATTAGTTTTTGAAAAATTTACTGTAGAAAAGGCAATCCCTGGCGCAATTAAAATTTGCGACAGTATAAAATTAGTTTTTGAAAAATTTACTATAGAAAAGGCAATCCCTGGCGCACATAAAATTTGCGACAGTAGAAAATTAGTTTTTGAATAATTTACTATAGAAAAGGCAATCCCTGGGATATTTAAAATTTGCGACAGTTGAAAATTATTTTTTGAATAATTTACTATAGAAAAGGCAATCCCTGGCGCACATAAAATTTGTGACAGTTGAAAATTATTTTTTGAATAATTTACTGTAGAAAAGGCAATCCCTGGCGCAATTAAAATTTGCGACAGTATAAAATTATTTTTTGAATAATTTACTGTAGAAAAGGCAATCCCTGGCGCAATTAAAATTTGTGACAGTTGAAAATTATTTTTTGAATAATTTACTGTAGAAAAGGCAATCCCTGGGATATTTAAAATTTGCGACAGTAGAAAATTATTTTTTGAATAATTTACTGTAGAAAAGGCAATCCCTGGGATATTTAAAATTTGCGACAGTAGAAAATTAGTTTTTGAATAATTTACTATAGAAAAGGCAATCCCTGGCGTAATTAAAATTTGCGACAGTATAAAATTAGTTTTTGAATAATTTACTATAGAAAAGGCAATCCCTGGGATATTTAAAATTTGCGACAGTATAAAATTATTTTTTGAATAATTTACTATAGAAAAGGCAATCCCTGGCGCACATAAATTTGTGACAGTTGAAAATTATTTTTTGAATAATTTACTGTAGAAAAGGCAATCCCTGGCGCAATTAAAATTTGCGACAGTATAAAATTATTTTTTGAATAATTTACTGTAGAAAAGGCAATCCCTGGCGCAATTAAAATTTGCGACAGTATAAAATTAGTTTTTGAATAATTTACTATAGAAAAGGCAATCCCTGGGATATTTAAAATTTGCGACAGTAGAAAATTATTTTTTGAATAATTTACTGTAGAAAAGGCAATCCCTGGGATATTTAAAATTTGCGACAGTAGAAAATTATTTTTTGAATAATTTACTATAGAAAAGGCAATCCCTGGCGCACATAAAATTTGCGACAGTATAAAATTAGTTTTTGAATAATTTACTATAGAAAAGGCAATCCCTGGCGCAATTAAAATTTGCGACAGTAGAAAATTATTTTTTGAATAATTTACTATAGAAAAGGCAATCCCTGGCGCACATAAAATTTGCGACAGTATAAAATTAGTTTTTGAATAATTTACTATAGAAAAGGCAATCCCTGGGATATTTAAAATTTGCGACAGTATAAAATTATTTTTTGAATAATTTACTATAGAAAAGGCAATCCCTGGCGCAATTAAAATTTGTGACAGTTGAAAATTATTTTTTGAATAATTTACTATAGAAAAGGCAATCCCTGGCGTAATTAAAATTTGCGACAGTATAAAATTAGTTTTTGAATAATTTACTATATAAAAGGCAATCCCTGGCGCACATAAAATTTGCGACAGTAGAAAATTAGTTTTTGAAAAATTTACTATATAAAAGGCAATCCCTGGCGTAATTAAAATTTGCGACAGTATAAAATTATTTTTTGAATAATTTACTATAGAAAAGGCAATCCCTGGCGCAATTAAAATTTGCGACAGTATAAAATTAGTTTTTGAATAATTTACTATAGAAAAGGCAATCCCTGGGATATTTAAAATTTGCGACAGTATAAAATTATTTTTTGAATAATTTACTATAGAAAAGGCAATCCCTGGCGCAATTAAAATTTGTGACAGTTGAAAATTATTTTTTGAATAATTTACTATAGAAAAGGCAATCCCTGGCGCAATTAAAATTTGCGACAGTAGAAAATTATTTTTTGAATAATTTACTGTAGAAAAGGCAATCCCTGGCGCAATTAAAATTTGTGACAGTTGAAAATTATTTTTTGAATAATTTACTATAGAAAAGGCAATCCCTGGCGCAATTAAAATTTGCGACAGTATAAAATTAGTTTTTGAATAATTTACTGTAGAAAAGGCAATCCCTGGCGCAATTAAAATTTGTGACAGTTGAAAATTATTTTTTGAATAATTTACTATAGAAAAGGCAATCCCTGGCGCACATAAAATTTGCGACAGTATAAAATTAGTTTTTGAATAATTTACTATAGAAAAGGCAATCCCTGGCGCAATTAAAATTTGTGACAGTTGAAAATTATTTTTGAATAATTTACTATAGAAAAGGCAATCCCTGGCGTAATTAAAATTTGCGACAGTATAAAATTATTTTTTGAATAATTTACTGTAGAAAAGGCAATCCCTGGCGCAATTAAAATTTGTGACAATATAAAATTATTTTTTGAATAATTTACTGTAGAAAAGGCAATCCCTGGCGCAATTAAAATTTGTGACAGTATAAAATTAGTTTTTGAATAATTTACTGTATAAAAGGCAATCCCTGGGATATTTAAAATTTGCGACAGTATAAAATTAGTTTTTGAAAAATTTACTATATAAAAGGCAATCCCTGGCGTAATTAAAATTTGCGACAGTATAAAATTATTTTTTGAATAATTTACTATAGAAAAGGCAATCCCTGGCGCAATTAAAATTTGCGACAGTATAAAATTAGTTTTTGAATAATTTACTATAGAAAAGGCAATCCCTGGGATATTTAAAATTTGCGACAGTAGAAAATTAGTTTTTGAATAATTTACTATAGAAAAGGCAATCCCTGGCGTAATTAAAATTTGCGACAGTATAAAATTAGTTTTTGAATAATTTACTATAGAAAAGGCAATCCCTGGGATATTTAAAATTTGCGACAGTATAAAATTATTTTTTGAATAATTTACTATAGAAAAGGCAATCCCTGGCGCAATTAAAATTTGTGACAGTTGAAAATTATTTTTTGAATAATTTACTATAGAAAAGGCAATCCCTGGCGCAATTAAAATTTGCGACAGTAGAAAATTATTTTTTGAATAATTTACTGTAGAAAAGGCAATCCCTGGCGCAATTAAAATTTGTGACAGTTGAAAATTATTTTTTGAATAATTTACTATAGAAAAGGCAATCCCTGGCGCAATTAAAATTTGCGACAGTATAAAATTAGTTTTTGAATAATTTACTGTAGAAAAGGCAATCCCTGGCGCAATTAAAATTTGTGACAGTTGAAAATTATTTTTTGAATAATTTACTATAGAAAAGGCAATCCCTGGCGCACATAAAATTTGCGACAGTATAAAATTAGTTTTTGAATAATTTACTATAGAAAAGGCAATCCCTGGCGCAATTAAAATTTGTGACAGTTGAAAATTATTTTTGAATAATTTACTGTAGAAAAGGCAATCCCTGGCGCAATTAAAATTTGCGACAGTATAAAATTAGTTTTTGAAAAATTTACTATATAAAAGGCAATCCCTGGCGCAATTAAAATTTGCGACAGTATAAAATTATTTTTTGAATAATTTACTGTAGAAAAGGCAATCCCTGGGATATTTAAAATTTGCGACAGTATAAAATTATTTTTTGAATAATTTACTATAGAAAAGGCAATCCCTGGCGCACATAAAATTTGCGACAGTATAAAATTAGTTTTTGAAAAATTTACTGTAGAAAAGGCAATCCCTGGCGCAATTAAAATTTGCGACAGTATAAAATTAGTTTTTGAAAAATTTACTATAGAAAAGGCAATCCCTGGCGCACATAAAATTTGCGACAGTAGAAAATTAGTTTTTGAATAATTTACTATAGAAAAGGCAATCCCTGGGATATTTAAAATTTGCGACAGTTGAAAATTATTTTTTGAATAATTTACTATAGAAAAGGCAATCCCTGGCGCACATAAAATTTGTGACAGTTGAAAATTATTTTTTGAATAATTTACTGTAGAAAAGGCAATCCCTGGCGCAATTAAAATTTGCGACAGTATAAAATTATTTTTTGAATAATTTACTGTAGAAAAGGCAATCCTGGCGCAATTAAAATTTGTGACAGTTGAAAATTATTTTTTGAATAATTTACTGTAGAAAAGGCAATCCCTGGGATATTTAAAATTTGCGACAGTAGAAAATTATTTTTTGAATAATTTACTGTAGAAAGGCAATCCCTGGGATATTTAAAATTTGCGACAGTAGAAAATTAGTTTTTGAATAATTTACTATAGAAAAGGCAATCCCTGGCGTAATTAAAATTTGCGACAGTATAAAATTAGTTTTTGAATAATTTACTATAGAAAAGGCAATCCCTGGGATATTTAAAATTTGCGACAGTATAAAATTATTTTTTGAATAATTTACTATAGAAAAGGCAATCCCTGGCGCACATAAAATTTGTGACAGTTGAAAATTATTTTTTGAATAATTTACTGTAGAAAAGGCAATCCCTGGCGCAATTAAAATTTGCGACAGTATAAAATTATTTTTTGAATAATTTACTGTAGAAAAGGCAATCCCTGGCGCAATTAAAATTTGCGACAGTATAAAATTAGTTTTTGAATAATTTACTATAGAAAAGGCAATCCCTGGGATATTTAAAATTTGCGACAGTAGAAAATTATTTTTTGAATAATTTACTGTAGAAAAGGCAATCCCTGGGATATTTAAAATTTGCGACAGTAGAAAATTATTTTTTGAATAATTTACTATAGAAAAGGCAATCCCTGGCGCACATAAAATTTGCGACAGTATAAAATTAGTTTTTGAATAATTTACTATAGAAAAGGCAATCCCTGGCGCAATTAAAATTTGCGACAGTAGAAAATTATTTTTTGAATAATTTACTATAGAAAAGGCAATCCTGGCGCACATAAAATTTGCGACAGTATAAAATTAGTTTTTGAATAATTTACTATAGAAAAGGCAATCCTGGGATATTTAAAATTTGCGACAGTATAAAATTATTTTTTGAATAATTTACTATAGAAAAGGCAATCCCTGGCGCAATTAAAATTTGTGACAGTTGAAAATTATTTTTTGAATAATTTACTATAGAAAAGGCAATCCCTGGCGTAATTAAAATTTGCGACAGTATAAAATTAGTTTTTGAATAATTTACTATATAAAAGGCAATCCCTGGCGCACATAAAATTTGCGACAGTAGAAAATTAGTTTTTGAAAAATTTACTATATAAAAGGCAATCCCTGGCGTAATTAAAATTTGCGACAGTATAAAATTATTTTTTGAATAATTTACTATAGAAAAGGCAATCCCTGGCGCAATTAAAATTTGCGACAGTATAAAATTAGTTTTTGAATAATTTACTATAGAAAAGGCAATCCCTGGGATATTTAAAATTTGCGACAGTATAAAATTATTTTTTGAATAATTTACTATAGAAAAGGCAATCCCTGGCGCAATTAAAATTTGTGACAGTTGAAAATTATTTTTTGAATAATTTACTATAGAAAAGGCAATCCCTGGCGCAATTAAAATTTGCGACAGTAGAAAATTATTTTTTGAATAATTTACTGTAGAAAAGGCAATC
>CAWVNZ010001229.1:0-43882 GCA_963930735.1 Dioctria linearis
AATTTGCGACAGTAAAAAATTATTTTTTGAATAATTTACTATAGAAAAGGCAATCCCTGGCGCATTTAAAATTTGCGACAGTAAAAAAATTAATATTTTGAAAAATTTACTGTAGAAAAGGCAATCCCTGGCGGAATTAAAACTTGCGATAGTAAAAAATTAATATTTTGAAAAATTTACTGTAGAAAAGGCAATCCCTGGCGGAATTAAAACTTGCGATAGTAAAAAATTATTTTTTGAATAATTTACTGTAGAAAAGGCAATCCCTGGCGTAATTAAAATTTGCGACAGTAAACAATTATTTTTTGAATAATTTACTATAGAAAAGGCAATCCCTGGCGCAATTAAAATTTGCGACAGTAAAAAATTATTTTTTGAATAATTTACTATAGAAAAGGCAATCCCTGGCGAATTAAAATTTGCGACTGTAGAAAATTATTTTTTGAATAATTTACTGTAGAAAAGGCAATCCCTGGCGCAATTAAAATTTGCGACAGTAAAAAATTATTTTTTGCAAAATTTACTGTAGAAAAGGCAATCCCTGGCGTATTTAAAATTTGCGACAGTAAAAAATTATTTTTTGAATAAATTACTGTAGAAAAGGCAATCCCTGGCGCAATTAGAGTTTGCGACAGTTAAAAATTATTTTTTGAATAATTTACTATAGAAAAGGCAATCCCTGGCGTAATTAAAATTTGCGAAAGTTGAAAATTATTTTTTGAATAATTTACTATAGAAAAGGCAATCCCTGGCGCAATTACAATTTGCGACAGTTGAAAATTATTTTTTGAATAATTTACTATAGAAAAGGCAATCCCTGGCGTAATTAAAATTTGCCACAGTATAAAATTATTTTTTGAATAATTTACTATAGAAAAGGCAATCCCTGGCGTAATTAAAATTTGCGACAGTAAAAAATTAATATTTTGAAAAATTTACTGCAGAAAAGGCAATCAATCCCTGGCGTATTTAAAATTTGCCACAGTTGAAAATTATTTTTTGCAAAATTTACTGTAGAAAAGCCAATACCTGGCGTAATTAAAATTTGCGACAGTAGAAAATTATTTTTTGAATAATTTACTATAGAAAAGGCAATCCCTGGCGTAATTAAAATTGGCGACAGCAAAAAATTATTTTTTGAATAATTTACTATAGAAAAGGCAATCCCTGGCGTATTTAAAATTTGCGACAGTTGAAAATTATTTTTTGCAAAATTTACTGTAGAAAAGGCAATACCTGGCGTAATTAAAATTTGCGACAGTAGAAAATTATTTTTTGAATAATTTACTATAGAAAAGGCAATCCCTGGCGTAATTAAAATTTGCGACAGTTGAATATTATTTTTTGAATAATTTACTATAGAAAAGGCAATCCCTGGCGCAATTAAAATTTGCGACAGTATAAAATTATTTTTTGAATAATTTACTATAGAAAAGGCAATCCCTGGCGTATTTAAAATTTGCGACAGTAAAAAATTATTTTTTGCAAAATTTACTATAGAAAAGGCAATCCCTGGCGTAATTAAAATTTGCGACATTTGAAAATTATTTTTTGAATAATTTACTATAGAAAAGGCAATCCCTGGCGTAATTAAAATTTGCGACAGTATAAAATTATTTTTTGAATAATTTACTATAGAAGTGGCAATCCCTGGCGTAATTAAAATTTGCGACAGTAAAAAATTAATATTTTGAAAAATTTACTGTAGAAAAGGCAATCAATCCCTGGCGTATTTAAAATTTGCGACAGTTGAAAATTATTTTTTGCAAAATTTACTGTAGAAAAGGCAATACCTGGCGTAATTAAAATTTGCGACAGTAGAAAATTATTTTTTGAATAATTTACTATAGAAAAGGCAATCCCTGGCGCAATTAAAATTTGCGACAGTATAAAATTATTTTTTGAATAATTTACTATAGAAAAGGCAATCCCTGGCGTATTTAAAATTTGCGACAGTAAAAAATTAATTTTTGCAAAATTTACTATAGAAAAGGCAATCCCTGGCGTAAATAAAATTTGCGACATTTGAAAATTATTTTTTGAATAATTTACTATAGAAAAGGCAATCCCTGGCGTAATTAAAATTTGCGACAGTATAAAATTATTTTTTGAATAATTTACCATAGAAATGGCAATCCCTGGCGTAATTAAAATTTGCGACAGTAAAAAATTAATATTTTGAAAAATTTACTGTAGAAAAGGCAATCAATCCCTGGCGTAATTAAAATTTGCGACAGTAGAAAAATATTTTTTGAATAATTTACTATAGAAAAGGCAATCCCTGGCGTAATTAAAATTTGCGACAGTAAAAAATTATTTTTTGAATAATTTACTATAGAAAAGGCAATCATTCGCGTAATTAAAATTTGCGACAGTAGAAAATTATTTTTTGAATAATTTACTATAGAAAAGGCACTCCCTGGCGTAATTAAAATTTGCGACAGTATAAAATTATTTTTTGAATAATTTACTATAGAAAAGGCAATACCTGGCGTAATTAAAATTTGCGACAGTTGAAAATTATTTTTTGAATAATTTACTATAGAAAAGGCAATCCCTGGCGTAATTAAAATTTGCGACAGTTGAAAATAATTTTTTGAATAATTTACTATAGAAAAGGCAATCCCTGGCGTAATTAAAATTTGCGACAGTAAAAAATTATTTTTTGAATAATTTACTATAGAAAAGGCAATCCCTGGCGTAATTAAAATTTGCGACAGTAAAAAATTATTTTTTGAATAATTTACTATAGAAAAGGCAATCCCTGGCGCAATTAAAATTTGCGACAGTAAAAAATTATTTTTGAATAATTTACTATAGAAAAGGCAATCCCTGGCGTAATTAAAATTTGCGACAGTAAGAAATTATTTTTTGAATGATTTACTATAGAAAAGGCAATCCCTGGCGTAATTAAAATTTGCGACAGTATAAAATTATTTTTTGAATAATTTACTATAGAAAAGGCAATCCCTGGCGGATTTGAAATTTGCGACAGTAAAAAATTATTTTTTGCAAAATTTACTGTAGAAAAGGCAATCCCTGGGATATTTAAAATTTGCGACAGTAAAAAATTATTTTTTGAATAATTTACTATAGAAAAGGCAATCCCTGGCGTAATTAAAATTTGCGACAGTATAAAATTATTTTTTGAATAATTTACTATAGAAAAGGCAATCCCTGGCGTAATTAAAATTTGCGACAGTTGAAAATTATTTTTTGAATAATTTACTATAGAAAAGGCAATCCCTGGCGTAATTAAAATTTGCGACAGTATAAAATTATTTTTTGAATAATTTACTATAGAAAAGGCAATCCCTGGCGAAATTAAAATTTGCAACAGTAAAAAATTATTTTTTGAATAATTTACTATAGAAAAGGCAATCCCTGGCGTATTTAAAATTTGCGACAGTAAAAAAATTAATATTTTGAAAAATTTACTGTAGAAAAGGCAACCCTGGCGTAATTAAAATTTGCGACAGTAGAAAATTATTTTTTGAATAATTTACTATAGAAAAGGCAATCCCTGGCGTAATTAAAATTTGCGACACTAAAAAATTATTTTTTGAATAATTTACTATAGAAAAGGCAATCCCTGGCGTAATTAAAATTTGCGACAGTAGAAAATTATTTTTTGAATAATTTACTATAGAAAAGGCAATCCCTGGCGTAATTAAAATTTGCGACAGTATAAAATTATTTTTTGAATAATTTACTATAGAAAAGGCAATCCCTGGCGTAATTAAAATTTGCGACAGTTGAAAATTATTTTTTGAATAATTTACTATAGAAAAGGCAATCCCTGGCGTAATTAAAATTTGCGACAGTATAAAATTATTTTTTGAATAATTTACTATAGAAAAGGCAATCCCTGGCGTAATTAAAATTTGCGACAGTTGAAAATTATTTTTTGAATAATTTACTATAGAAAAGGCAATCCCTGGCGTAATTAAAATTTGCGACAGTTGAAAATTGTTTTTTGAATAATTTACTATAGAAAAGGCAATCCCTGGCGTAATTAAAATTTGCGACAGTAAAAAATTATTTTTTGAATAATTTACTATAGAAAAGGCAATCCCTGGCGTAATTAAAATTTGCGACAGTTGAAAATTATTTTTTGAATAATTTACTATAGAAAAGGCAATCCCTGGCGTAATTAAAATTTGCGACAGTAAAAAATTATTTTTTGAATAATTTGCTATAGAAAAGGCAATCCCTGGCGTAATTAAAATTTGCGACCGTAGAAAATTATTTTTTGAATAATTTACTATAGAAAAGGCAATCCCTGGCGTAATTAAAATTTGCGACAGTATAAAATTATTTTTTGAATAATTTACTATAGAAAAGGCAATCCCTGGCGTAATTAAAATTTGCGACAGTTGAAAATTATTTTTTGAATAATTTACTATAGAAAAGGCAATCCCTGGCGTAATTAAAATTTGCGACAGTTGAAAATTATTTTTTGAATAATTTACTATAGAAAAGGCAATCCCTGGCGTAATTAAAATTTGCGACAGTATAAAATTATTTTTTGAATAATTTACTATAGAAAAGGCAATCCCTGGCGTAATTAAAATTTGCGACAGTAGAAAATTATTTTTTGAATAATTTACTATAGAAAAGGCAATCCCTGGCGTAATTAAAATTTGCGACAGTAAAAAATTATTTTTTGAATAACTTACTATAGAAAAGGCAATCCCTGGCGTAATTAAAATTTGCGACAGTTGAAAATTATTTTTTGAATAATTTACTATAGAAAAGGCAATCCCTGGCGTAATTAAAATTTGCGACAGTATAAAATTATTTTTTGAATAATTTACTATAGAAAAGGCAATCCCTGGCGAAATTAAAATTTGCAACAGTAAAAAATTATTTTTTGAATAATTTACTATAGAAAAGGCAATCCCTGGCGTATTTAAAATTTGCGACAGTAAAAAAATTAATATTTTGAAAAATTTACTGTAGAAAAGGCAACCCTGGCGTAATTAAAATTTGCGACAGTAGAAAATTATTTTTTGAATAATTTACTATAGAAAAGGCAATCCCTGGCGTAATTAAAATTTGCGACACTAAAAAATTATTTTTTGAATAATTTACTATAGAAAAGGCAATCCCTGGCGTAATTAAAATTTGCGACAGTAGAAAATTATTTTTTGAATAATTTACTATAGAAAAGGCAATCCCTGGCGTAATTAAAATTTGCGACAGTATAAAATTATTTTTTGAATAATTTACTATAGAAAAGGCAATCCCTGGCGTAATTAAAATTTGCGACAGTTGAAAATTATTTTTTGAATAATTTACTATAGAAAAGGCAATCCCTGGCGTAATTAAAATTTGCGACAGTATAAAATTATTTTTTGAATAATTTACTATAGAAAAGGCAATCCCTGGCGTAATTAAAATTTGCGACAGTTGAAAATTATTTTTTGAATAATTTACTATAGAAAAGGCAATCCCTGGCGTAATTAAAATTTGCGACAGTTGAAAATTGTTTTTTGAATAATTTACTATAGAAAAGGCAATCCCTGGCGTAATTAAAATTTGCGACAGTAAAAAATTATTTTTTGAATAATTTGCTATAGAAAAGGCAATCCCTGGCGTAATTAAAATTTGCGACCGTAGAAAATTATTTTTTGAATAATTTACTATAGAAAAGGCAATCCCTGGCGTAATTAAAATTTGCGACAGTATAAAATTATTTTTTGAATAATTTACTATAGAAAAGGCAATCCCTGGCGTAATTAAAATTTGCGACAGTTGAAAATTATTTTTTGAATAATTTACTATAGAAAAGGCAATCCCTGGCGTAATTAAAATTTGCGAAAGTTGAAAATTATTTTTTGAATAATTTACTATAGAAAGGGAAATCCCTGGCGTAATTAAAATTTGCGACAGTTGAAAATTATTTTTTGAATAATTTACTATAGAAAAGGCAATCCCTGGCGTAATTAAAATTTGCGACAGTAAAAAATTATTTTTTGAATAATTTACTATAGAAAAGGCAATCCCTGGCGCAATTAAAATTTGCGACAGTAAAAAATTATTTTTTGCAAAATTTACTATAGAAAAGGCAATCCCTGGCGTAATTAAAATTTGCGACAGTATAAAATTATTTTTTGCAAAATTTACTATAGAAAAGGCAATCCCTGGCGTAATTAAAATTTGCGACAATAAAAAATTATTTTTTGAATAATTTACTATAGAAAAGGCAATCCCTGGCGCAATTAAAATTTGCGACAATAAAAAATTATTTTTTGAATAATTTACTATTGAAAAGACAATCCCTGGCGCAATTAAAATTTGCGACAGTAAAAAATTATTTTTTGAATAATTTACTATAGAAAAGGCAATCCCTGACGTATTTAAAATTTGCGACAGTAAAAAATTATTTTTTGCAAAATTTACTATAGAAAAGGTAATCCCTGGCGTATTTAAAATTTGCGACAGTAGAAAATTATTTTTTGAATAATTTACTATAGAAAAGGCAATCCCTGGCGTACTTAAAATTTGCGACAGTAAGAAATTAATTTGTGAGAAATTTACTATAGAAAAGGCAATCCCTGGGATATTTAAAATTTGCGACAGTAAAAAATTATTTTTTGAATAATTTACTATAGAAAAGGCAATCCCTGGCGTATTTAAAATTTGCGACAGTAAGAAATTAATTTGTGAGAAATTTACTATAGAAAAGGCAATCCCTGGGATATTTAAAATTTGAGACAGTAGAAAATTATTTTTTGAATAATTTACTATAGAAAAGGCAATCCCTGGCGTATTTAAAATTTGCGACAGTAAAAAATTAATTTGTGAGAAATTTACTATAGAAAAGGCAATCCCTGGAATATTTAAAATTTGCGACAGTAAAAAATTATTTTTTTGCAAAATTTACTATAGAAAAGGCAATCCCTGGCGTAATTAAAACTTGCGACAGTAGAAAATTATTTTTTGAATAATTTACTATAGAAAAGGCAATCCCTGGCGTATTTAAAATTTGCGACAGTATAAAATTATTTTTTGAATAATTTACTATAGAAAAGGCAATCCCTGGCGTAATTAAAATTTGCGACAGTATAAAATTATTTTTTGAATAATTTACTATAGAAAAGGCAATCCCTGGCGCACTTAAAATTTGCGACAGTAAAAAATTATTTTTTGAATAATTTACTATAGAAAAGGCAATCCCTGGCGTAATTAAAATTTGCGACAGTAGAAAATTATTTTTTGAATAATTTACTATAGAAAAGGCAATCCCTGGCGCACTTAAAATTTGCGACAGTAAAAATTATTTTTTGAATAATTTACTATAGAAAAGGCAATCCCTGGGATATTTAAAATTTGCGACAGTAGAAAATTATTTTTTGAATAATTTACTATAGAAAAGGCAATCCCTGGCTTATTTAAAATTTGCGACAGTAAAAAATTATTTTTTTGTAAAATTTACTATAGAAAAGGCAATCCCTGGCGTATTTAAAATTTGCGACAGTAAAAAATTTTTTTTTGAATAATTTACTACAGAAAAGGCAATCCCTGGCGCACTTAAAATTTGCGACAGTTGAAAATTATTTTTTGAATAATTTACTATAGAAGAAGCAATCCCTGGCGTAATTAAAATTTGCGACAGTAGAAAATTATTTTTTGAATAATTTACTGTAGCAAAGGCAATCCCTGGCGCAATTAAAATTTGCGACAGTAAAAAATTATTTTTTGAATAATTTACTGTAGAAAAGGCAATCCCTGGCGTAATTAAAATTTGCGACAGTAAAAAATTATTTTTTGCAAAATTTACTATAGAAAAGGCAATCCCTGGCGTAATTAAAATTTGCGACGGTATAAAATTATTTTTTGAATAATTTACTATAGAAAAGGCAATCCCTGGCGTATTTAAAATTTGCGACAGTAAAAAATTATTTTTTGAATAATTTACTATAGAAAAGGCAAATTTTAATTACGCCAGGGATTGCCTTTTCTATAGTAAATTTCTCACAAATTAATTTCTTACTGTCGCAAATTTTAATTACGCCAGGGATTGCCTTTCCTATAGTAAATTATTCAAAAAATAATTTTCAACTGTCGCAAATTTTAAATATCCCAGGGATTGCCTTTTCTTTAGTAAATTTTGCAAAAAATAATTTTTTACTCTCGCAAATTTCAATTTCGCCAGGTAAATTTTTCACAAATTAATTTTTTACTGTCGCAAATTTTAAGTGCGCCAGGGATTGCCTTTTCTATAGTAAATTATTCAAAAAATAATTTTCTACTCTCGCAAATTTCAATTTCGCCAGGTAAATTTTTCACAAATTAATTTTTTACTGTCGCAAATTTTAATTACGCCAGGGATTGCCTTTTCTATAGTAAATTTTGCAAAAAAATAATTTTCAACTGTCGCAAATTTTAATTACGCCAGGGATTGCCTTTTCTACAGTAAATTATTCAAAAAATAATTTTTTACTGTCGCAAATTTCAAATCCGCCAGGGATTGTCTTTTCTATAGTAAATTTTGCAAAAAAATAATTTTCAACTGTCGCAAATTTTAATTCCGCCAGGGATTGCCTTTTCTATAGTAAACTTTTCAAAAAATAATTTTCTACTGTGGCAAATTTTAATTGCGCCAGGGATTGCCTTTTCTATAGTAAATTATTCAAAAAATAATTTTCAACTGTCGCAAATTTTAATTGCGCCAGGGATTGCCTTTTCTATAGTAAATTATTCAAAAAATAATTTTTTACTGTCGCAAATTTTAAGTGCGCCAGGGATTGCCTTTTCTATAGTAAATTTTGCAAAAAATAATCTTCAACTGTCGCAAATTTTAATTACGCCAGTGATTGCCTTTTCTATAGTAAATTATTCAAAAAATAATTTTCAACTGTCGCAAATTTCAAATCCGCCAGGGATTGCCTTTTATATAGTAAATTATTCAAAAAATAATTTTATACTGTCGAAAATTTTAATTGCTCCAGGGATTGCCTTTTCTATAGTAAATTATTCAAAAAATAATTTTCAACTGTCGCCAATTTTAATTACGCCAGGGATTGCCTTTTCTATAGTAAATTATTCAAAAAATAATTTTCAACTGTCGCAAATTTCAAATCCGCCAGGGATTGCCTTTTCTATAGTAAATTATTCAAAAAATAATTTTCAACTGTCGCAAATTTCAAATCCGCCAGGGATTGCCTTTTCTATAGTAAATTATTCAAAAAATAATTTTATACTGTCGCAAATTTTAATTGCGCCAGGGATTGCCTTTTCTATAGTAAATTACTCAAAAAATAATTTTCAAATGTCGCAAATTTTAATTACGCCAGGGATTGCCTTTTCTATAGTAAATTATTCAAGAAATAATTTTCAACTGTCGCAAATTTTAATTACGCCAGGGATTGCCTTTTCTATAGTAAATTATTCAAAAAATAATTTTCTACTGTCGCAAATTTTAATTACGCCAGGGATTGCCTTTTCTATAGTAAATTATTCAAAAAATAATTTTCTACTGTCGCAAATTTTAATTACCCCAGGGATTGCCTTTTCTATAGTAAATTATTCAAAAAATAATTTTATACTGTCGCAAATTTTAATTACGCCAGGGATTGCCTTTTCTATAGTAAATTATTCAAAAAATAATTTTTTACTGTCGCAAATTTTAAGTGCGCCAGGGATTGCCTTTTCTATAGTAAATTTTGCAAAAAATAATTTTCTACTGTCGCAAATTTTAATTACGCCAGGGATTGCCATTTCTATAGTAAATTATTCAAAAAATAATTTTCAACTGTCGCAAATTTTAATTGCGCCAGGGATTGCCTTTTCTATAGTAAATTATTCAAAAAATAATTTTCTACTGTCGCAAATTTTAATTACGCCAGGGATTGCCTTTTCTATAGTAAATTATTCAAAAAATATTTTTTTACTATCGCAAGTTTTAATTGCGCCAGGGATTGCCTTTTCTATAGTAAATTATTCAAAAAATAATTTTTTACTGTCGCAAATTTTAATTACGCCAGGGATTGCCTTTTCTATAGTAAATTTTGCAAAAAATAATTTTCAACTGTCGCAAATTTCAAATCCGCCAGGGATTGCCTTTTCTATAGTAAATTATTCAAAAAATAATTTTCTACTGTCGCAAATTTTAATTACGCGAGGGATTGCCTTTTCTATAGAAAATTATTCAAAAAATAATTTTCTACTGTCGCAAATTTTAATTACGCCAGGGATTGCCTTTTCTATAGTAAACTTTTCAAAAAATAATTTTCTACTGTCGCAAATTTTAATTACGCCAGGGATTGCCTTTTCTATAGTAAATTTTGCAAAAAATAATTTTCAACTGTCGCAAATTTTAATTACGCCAGGGATTGCCTTTTCTATAGTAAACTTTTCAAAAAATAATTTTCAACGGTCGCAAATTTCAAATCCGCCAGGGATTGCCTTTTCTATAGTAAATTTTGCAAAAAATAATTTTCTACTGTCGCAAATTTTAATTACGCCAGGGATTGCCTTTTCTATAGTAAATTTCTCACAAATTAATTTTTTACTGTCGCAAATTTTAATTGCGCCAGGGATTGCCTTCTCTATAGTAAACTTTTCAAAAAATAATTTTGTACTGTCGCAAATTTTAATTACGCCAGGGATTGCCTTTTCTATAGTAAATTATTCAAAAAATAATTTTCTACTGTCGCAAATTTTAATTGCGCCAGGGATTGCCTTTTCTACAGTAAATTTTTCAAAAATTAATTTTTTACTGTCGCAAATTTTAAATACGCCAGGGATTGCCTTTTCTATAGTAAATTATTCAAAAAATAATTTTCTACTGTCGCAAATTTTAATTACGCCAGGGATTGCCTTTTCTATAGTAAATTATTCAAAAAATAATTTTTTACTATCGCAAGTTTTAATTGCGCCAGGGATTGCCTTTTCTATAGTAAATTATTCAAAAAATAATTTTTTACTGTCGCAAATTTTAATTACGCCAGGGATTGCCTTTTCTATAGTAAATTTTGCAAAAAAATAATTTTCAACTGTCGCAAATTTCAAATCCGCCAGGGATTGCCTTTTCTATAGTAAATTATTCAAAAAATAATTTTCTACTGTCGCAAATTTTAATTACGCGAGGGATTGCCTTTTCTATAGAAAATTATTCAAAAAATAATTTTCTACTGTCGCAAATTTTAATTACGCCAGGGATTGCCTTTTCTATTGTAAACTTTTCAAAAAATAATTTTCTACTGTCGCAAATTTTAATTACGCCAGGGATTGCCTTTTCTATAGTAAATTTTGCAAAAAATAATTTTCAACTGTCGCAAATTTTAATTACGCCAGGGATTGCCTTTTCTATAGTAAACTTTTCAAAAAATAATTTTCAACGGTCGCAAATTTCAAATCCGCCAGGGATTGCCTTTTCTATAGTAAATTTTGCAAAAACTAATTTTCTACTGTCGCAAATTTTAATTACGCCAGGGATTGCCTTTTCTATAGTAAATTTCTCACAAATTAATTTTTTACTGTCGCAAATTTTAATTGCGCCAGGGATTGCCTTTTCTATAGTAAACTTTTCAAAAAATAATTTTGTACTGTCGCAAATTTTAATTACGCCAGGGATTGCCTTTTCTATAGTAAATTATTCAAAAAATAATTTTCTACTGTCGCAAATTTTAATTGCGCCAGGGATTGCCTTTTCTACAGTAAATTTTTCAAAAATTAATTTTTTACTGTCGCAAATTTTAAATACGCCAGGGATTGCCTTTTCTATAGTAAATTATTCAAAAAATAATTTTCTACTGTCGCAAATTTTAAATGCGCCAGGGATTGCCTTTTCTATAGTAAACTTTTCAAAAAATAATTTTTTACTGTCGCACATTTTAAATACGCCAGGTATTGCCTTTTCTATAGTAAATTATTCAAAAAATAATTTTCAACTGTCGCAAATTTTAAATATCCCAGGGATTGCCTTTTCTATAGTAAATTATTCAAAAAATAATTTTTTACTGTCGCAAATTTTAAGTGCGCCAGGGATTGCCTTTTCTATAGTAAATTATTCAAAAAATAATTTTCAACTGTCGCAAATTTTAATTACGCCAGGGATTGCCTTTTCTATAGTAAACTTTTCAAAAAATAATTTTCTACTGTCGCAAATTCTAATTACTCCAGGGATTGCCTATTCTATAGTAAATTATTCAAAAAATAATTTTCAACTGTCGCAAATTTTAATTGCGCCAGTGATTACCTTTTCTATAGTAAATTATTCAAAAAATAATTTTTTACTGGCGCAAATTTTAAGTGCGCCAGGGATTGCCTTTTCTATAGTAAATTTTGCAAAAAATAATTTTCAACTGTCGCAAATTTTAATTACGCCAGGGATTGCCTTTTCTATAGTAAACTTTTCAAAAAATAATTTTCTACTGTCGCAAATTTTAATTAAGCCAGGGATTGCCTTTTCTATAATAAATTATTCAAAAATAATTTTCAACTGTCGCAAATTTTAATTGCGCCAGGGATTGCCTTTTCTATAGTAAATTATTCAAAAAATAATTTTTTACTGTCGCAAATTTCAAATCCGCCAGGGATTGCCTTTTCTATAGTAAATTATTCAAAAAATAATTTTTTACTATCGCAAGTTTTAATTGCGCCAGGGATTGCCTTTTCTATAGTAAATTTTCCAAAAAAATAATTTTCAAATGTCGCAAATTTCAAATCCGCCAGAGATTGCCTTTTCTATAGTAAATTATTCAAAAAATAATTTTTTACTATAGCAAGTTTTAATTGCGCCAGGGATTGCCTTTTCTACAGTAAATTTTTCAAAATATTAATTTTTTACTGTCGCAAATTATAAATATCCCAGGTATTGCCTTTTCTATAGTAAATTATTCAAAAAATAATTTTTTACTGTCGCAAATTTCAAATCCGCCAGGGATTGCCTTTTCTATAGTAAATTATTCAAAAAATTATTTTTTACAATCGCAAGTTTTAATTGCGCCAGAGATTGCCTTTTCTATAGTAAATTTTGGAAAAAAATAATTTTCAACTGTCGCAAATTTCAAATCCGCCAGGGATTGCATTTTCTATAGTAAATTATTCAAAAAATAATTTTTTACTATCGCAAGTTTTAATTGCGCCAGGGATTGCCTTTTCTATAGTAAATTATTCAAAAAATAATTTTCTACTGTCGCAAATTTTAATTACGCCAGGGATTGCCTTTTCTATAGCAAATTATTCACAAAATAATTTTCAACGGTTGCAAATTTTAATTACGCCAGGGATTGCCTTTTCTATAGTAAATTATTCAAAAAATAATTTTTTACTGTCGCAAATTTTAAATACGCCAGGGATTGCCATTTCTATAGTAAATTATTCAAAAAATAATTTTCAACTGTCGCAAATTTCAATTGCGCCAGGGATTGTCTTTTCTATAGTAAATTATTTAAAAAATAATTTTTTACTGTCGCAAATTTTAATTGCGCCAGGGATTGCCTTTTCTATAGTAAATTTTGCAAAAAAATAATTTTCAACTGTAGCAAATTTCAAATCCGACAGGGATTGCCTTTTCTATAGTAAATTATTCAAAAAATAATTTTTTACTATCGCAAGTTTTAATTGCGCCAGGGATTGCCTTTTCTATAGTAAATTATTCAAAAAATAATTTTCTACTGTCGCAAATTTTAATTACGCCAGGGATTTCCTTTTCTATAGTAAATTATTCAAAAAATAATTTTCAACTGTCGCAAATTTTAATTACGCCAGGGATTGCCTTTTCTATAGTAAATTATTCAAAAAATAATCTTCTACTGTCGCAAATTTTAATTACGCCAGGGATTGCCTTTTCTATAGTAAATTATTCAAAAAATAATTTTCTACTGTCGCAAATTATAAATACGCCAGGGATTGCCTTTTCTATAGTAAATTATTCAAAAAATAATTTTCTACTGTCGCAAATTTTAATTACGACAGGGATTGCCTTTTCTATAGTAAATTATTCAAAAAATAATTTTCAACTGTCGCAAATTTTAATTACGCCAGGGATTGCCTTTTCTATAGTAAACTTTTCAAAAAATAATTTTCTACTGTCGCAAATTTTAATTACGCCAGGGATTGCCTTTTCTATAGTAAATTATTCAAAAAATAATTTTCTACTGTCGCAAATTTTAATTACGCCAGGGATTGCCTTTTCTATAGTAAATTATTCAAAAAATAATTTTATACTGTCGCAAATTTTAATTACGCCAGGGATTGCCTTTTCTATAGTAAATTATTCAAAAAATAATTTTTTACTGTCGCAAATTTTAAGTGCGCCAGGGATTGCCTTTTCTATAGTAAATTATTCAAAAAATAATTTTCAACTGTCGCAAATTTTAATTGCGCCAGGGATTGCCTTTTCTATAGTAAATTATTCAAAAAATAATTTTTTACTGTCGCAAATTTTAATTACGCCAGGGATTGCCTTTTCTATAGTAAATTTTTCAAAAAATAATTTTCTACTGTCGCAAATTTTAAGTGCGCCAGGGATTGCCTTTTTAATAGTAAATTATTCAAAAAATAATTTTTTACTGTCGCAAATTTTAAGTGCGCCAGGGATTGCCTTTTCTATAGTAAATTATTAAAAAAATAATGTTATACTGTCGCAAATTTTAATTACGCCAGGGATTGCCTTTTCTATAGTAAATTATTCAAAAAATAATTTTCTACTGTCGCAAATTTTAATTACGCCAGGGATTGCCTTTTCTATAGTAAATTTCTCACAACTTAATTTCTTACTGTCGCAAATTTTAATTACGCCAGGGATTGCCTTTCCTATAGTAAATTATTCAAAAAATAATTTTCAACTGTCGCAAATTTTAAATATCCCAGGGATTGCCTTTTCTATAGTAAATTTTGCAAAAAATAATTTTTTACTCTCGCAAATTTCAAATTCGCCAGGTAAATTTTTCACAAATTAATTTTTTACTGTCGCAAATTTTAAGTGCGCCAGGGATTGCCTTTTCTATAGTAAATTATTCAAAAAATAATTTTCTACTCTCGCAAATTTCAATTTCGCCAGGTAAATTTTTCACAAATTAATTTTTACTGTCGCAAATTTTAATTACGCCAGGGATTGCCTTTTCTATAGTAAACTTTTCAAAAAATAATTTTCTACTGTCGCAAATTTTAATTACGCCAGGGATTGCCTTTTCTATAGTAAATTTTGCAAAAAAATAATTTTCAACTGTCGCAAATTTTAATTACGCCAGGGAATGCCTTTTCTATAGTAAACTTTTCAAAAAATAATTTTCAACTGTCGCAAATTTCAATTCCGCCAGGGATTGCCTTTTCTATAGTAAATTTTGCAAAAAAATAATTTTCAACTGTCGCAAATTTTAATTACGCCAGGGATTGCCTTTTCTATAGTAAACTTTTCAAAAAATAATTTTCTACTGTCGCAAATTTTAATTGCGCCAGGGATTGCCTTTTCTATAGTAAATTATTCAAAAAATAATTTTCAACTGTCGCAAATTTTAATTGCGCCAGGGATTGCCTTTTCTATAGTAAATTATTCAAAAAATAATTTTTTACTGTCGCAAATTTTAAGTGGGCCACGGATTGCCTTTTCTATAGTAAATTTTGCAAAAAATAATCTTCAACTGTCGCAAATTTTAATTACGCCAGGGATTGCCTTTTCTATAGTAAATTATTCAAAAAATAATTTTCAACTGTCGCAAATTTCAAATCCGCCAGGGATTGCCTTTTATATAGTAAATTATTCAAAAAATAATTTTATACTGTCGCAAATTTTAATTGCTCCAGGGATTGCCTTTTCTATAGTAAATTATTCAAAAAATAATTTTCAACTGTCGCAAATTTTAATTACGCCAGGGATTGCCTTTTCTATAGTAAATTATTCAAAAAATAATTTTCAACTGTCGCAAATTTCAAATCCGCCAGGGATTGCCTTTTCTATAGTAAATTATTCAAAAAATAATTTTCAACTGTCGCAAATTTCAAATCCGCCAGGGATTGCCTTTTCTATAGTAAATTATTCAAAAAATAATTTTATACTGTCGCAAATTTTAATTGCGCCAGGGATTGCCTTTTCTATAGTAAATTATTCAAAAAATAATTTTCAACTGTCGCAAATTTTAATTGCGCCAGGGATTGCCTTTTCTATAGTAAATTATTCAAAAAATAATTTTTTACTGTCGCAAATTTTAATTACGCCAGGGATTGCCTTTTCTATAGTAAATTTTTCAAAAAATAATTTTCTACTGTCGCAAATTTTAAGTGCGCCAGGGATTGCCTTTTTAATAGTAAATTATTCAAAAAATAATTTTTTACTGTCGCAAATTTTAAGTGCGCCAGGGATTGCCTTTTCTATAGTAAATTATTCAAAAAATAATGTTATACTGTCGCAAATTTTAATTACGCCAGGGATTGCCTTTTCTATAGTAAATTATTCAAAAAATAATTTCCTACTGTCGCAAATTTTAATTACGCCAGGGATTGCCTTTTTCTATAGTAAATTTCTCACAAATTAATTTCTTACTGTCGCAAATTTTAATTACGCCAGGGATTGCCTTTCCTATAGTAAAATTATTCAAAAAATAATTTTCAACTGTCGCAAATTTTAAATATCCCAGGGATTGCCTTTTCTATAGTAAATTTTGCAAAAAAATAATTTTTTACTCTCGCAAATTTCAATTTCGCCAGGTAAATTTTTCACAAATTAATTTTTTACTGTCGCAAATTTTAAGTGCGCCAGGGATTGCCTTTTCTATAGTAAATTATTCAAAAAATAATTTTCTACTCTCGCAAATTTTCAATTTCGCCAGGTAAATTTTTCACAAATAATTTTTTACTGTCGCAAATTTTAATTACGCCAGGGATTGCCTTTTCTATAGTAAACTTTTCAAAAAATAATTTTCTACTGTCGCAAAATTTTAATTACGCCAGGGATTGCCTTTTCTATAGTAAATTTTGCAAAAAAATTAATTTTCAAACTGTCGCAAATTTTAATTACGCCAGGGATTGCCTTTTCTATAGTAAACTTTTCAAAAAATAATTTTCAACTGTCGCAAATTTCAAAATCCGCCAGGGATTGCCTTTTCTATAGTAAATTTTGCAAAAAAATAATTTTCAACTGTCGCAAATTTTAATTACGCCAGGGATTGCCTTTTCTATAGTAAACTTTTCAAAAAATAATTTTCTACTGTCGCAAATTTAATTGCGCCAGGGATTGCCTTTTCTATAGTAAATTATTCAAAAAATAATTTTCACACTGTCGCAAATTTTAATTGCGCAAGGGATTGCCTTTTCTATAGTAAAATTATTCAAAAAATAATTTTTTACTGTCGCAAATTTTAAGTGCGCCACGGATTGCCTTTTCTATAGTAAATTTTGCAAAAAATAATCTTCAACTGTCGCAAAATTTTAATTACGCCAGGGATTGCCTTTTCTATAGTAAATTATTCAAAAAATAATTTTCAACTGTCGCAAATTTCAAATCCGCCAGGGATTGCCTTTTATATAGTAAATTATTCAAAAAATAATTTTATACTGTCGCAAATTTTAATTGCTCCAGGGATTGCCTTTTCTATAGTAAATTATTCAAAAAATAATTTTCAACTGTCGCAAATTTCAAATCCGCCAGGGATTGCCTTTTCTATAGTAAATTATTCAAAAAATAATTTTATACTGTCGCAAATTTTAATTGCGCCAGGGATTGCCTTTTCTATAGTAAATTACTCAAAAAATAATTTTCAACTGTCGCAAATTTTAATTACGCCAGGGATTGCCTTTTCTATAGTAAATTATTCAAAAAATAATTTTCAACTGTAGCAAATTTTAATTACGCCAGGGATTGCCTTTTCTATAGTAAATTATTCAAAAAATAATTTTCTACTGTCGCAAATTTTAATTACGCCAGGGATTGCCTTTTCTGTAGTAAATTATTCAAAAAATAATTTTTTACTGTCGCAAATTTTAAGTGCGCCAGGGATTGCCTTTTCTATAGTAAATTTTGCAAAAAATAATTTTCTACTGTCGCAAATTTTAATTACGCCAGGGATTGCCTTTTCTATAGTAAATTATTCAAAAAATAATTTTCAACTGTCGCAAATTTCAAATCCGCCAGGGATTGCCTTTTCTATAGTAAATTATTCAAAAAATAATTTTATACTGTCGCAAATTTTAATTGCGCCAGGGATTGCCTTTTCTATAGTAAATTACTCAAAAAATAATTTTCAACTGTCGCAAATTTTAATTACGCCAGGGATTGCCTTTTCTATAGTAAATTATTCAAAAAATAATTTTCAACTGTCGCAAATTTTAATTACGCCAGGGATTGCCTTTTCTATAGTAAATTATTCAAAAAATAATTTTCTACTGTCGCAAATTTTAATTACGCCAGGGATTGCCTTTTCTATAGTAAATTATTCAAAAAATAATTTTCTACTGTCGTAAATTTTAATTACGCCAGGGATTGCCTTTTCTATAGTAAATTATTCAAAAAATAATTTTCAACTGTCGCAAATTTTAATTGCGCCAGGGATTGCCTTTTCTATAGTAAATTATTCAAAAAATAATTTTCTACTGTCGCAAATTTTAATTACGCCAGGGATTGCCTTTTCTATAGTAAATTATTCAAAAAATAATTTTTTACTATCGCAAGTTTTAATTGCGCCAGGGATTGCCTTTTCTATAGTAAATTATTCAAAAAATAATTTTTTACTGTCGCAAATTTTAATTACGCCAGGGATTGCCTTTTCTATAGTAAATTTTGCAAAAAATAATTTTCAACTGTCGCAAATTTCAATTCCGCCAGGGATTGCCTTTTCCATAGTAAATTATTCAAAAAATAATTTTCTACTGTCGCAAATTTTAATTACGCGAGGGATTGCCTTTTCTATAGAAAATTATTCAAAAAATAATTTTCTACTGTCGCAAATTTTAATTACGCCAGGGATTGCCTTTTCTATAGTAAACTTTTCAAAAAATAATTTTCTACTGTCGCAAATTTTAATTACGCCAGGGATTGCCTTTTCTATAGTAAATTTATAAAAAATAATTTTCAACTGTCGCAAATTTTAATTACGCCAGGGATTGCCTTTTCTATAGTAAACTTTTCAAAAAATAATTTTCAACGGTTGCAAATTTCAAATCCGCCAGGGATTGCCTTTTCTACAGTAAATTTTGCAAAAAATAATTTTCTACTGTCGCAAATTTTAATTACGCCAGGGATTGCCTTTTCTATAGTAAATTTCTCACAAATTAATTTTTTACTGTCGCAAATTTTAATTGCGCCAGGGATTGCCTTTTCTATAGTAAACTTTTCAAAAAATAATTTTGTACTGTCGCAAATTTTAATTACGCCAGGGATTACCTTTTCTATAGTAAATTATTCAAAAAATAATTTTCTACTGTCGCAAATTTTAATTGCGTCAGGGATTGCCTTTTCTACAGTAAATTTTTCAAAAATTAATTTTTTACTGTCGCAAATTTTAAATACGCCAGGGATTGCCTTTTCTATAGTAAATTATTCAAAAAATAATTTTCTACTGTCGCAAATTTTAAGTGCGCCAGGGATTGCCTTTTCTATAGTAAACTTTTCAAAAAATAATTTTTTACTGTCGCAAATTTTAAATACGCCAGGGATTGCATTTTCTATAGTAAATTATTCAAAAAATAATTTTCAACTGTCGCAAATTTTAATTACGCCAGGGATTGCCTTTCTATAGTAAATTATTCAAAAAATAATTTTCAATTGTCGCAAATTTTAATTACGCCAGGGATTGCCTTTTCTATAGTAAATTATTCAAAAAATAATTTTCAACTGTCGCAAATTTTAATTACGCCAGGGATTGCCTTTTCTATAGTAAACTTTTCAAAAAATAATTTTCAACTGTCGCAAATTTCAAATCCGCCAGGGTTGGCCTTTTCTATAGTAAATTTTGCAAAAAATAATTTTCAACTGTCGCAAATTTTAATTACGCCAGGGATTGCCTTTTCTATAGTAAACTTTTCAAAAAATAATTTTCTACTGTCGCAAATTTTAATTACGCCAGGGATTGCCTTTTCTATAGTAAATTATTCAAAAAATAATTTTCTACTGTCGCAAATTTTAAATATCCCAGGGATTGCCTTTTCTATAGTAAATTATTCAAAAAATAATTTTTTACTGTCGCAAATTTTAAGTGCGCCAGGGATTGCCTTTTCTATAGTAAATTATTCAAAAAATAATTTTCAACTGTTGCAAATTTTAATTACGCCAGGGATTGCCTTTTCTATAGTAAATTATTCAAAAAATAATTTTCAACTGTCGCAAATTTTAATTGCGCCAGGGATTGTCTTTTCTATAGTAAATTATTTAAAAAATAATTTTTTACTGTCGCAAGTTTTAATTGCGCCAGGGATTGCCTTTTCTATAGTAAATTTTGCAAAAAAATAATTTTCAACTGTAGCAAATTTCAAATCCGCCAGGGATTGCATTTTCTATAGTAAATTATTCAAAAAATAATTTTTTACTATCGCAAGTTTTAATTGCGCCAGGGATTGCCTTTTCTATAGTAAATTATTCAAAAAATAATTTTCTACTGTCGCAAATTTTAATTACGCCAGGGATTTCCTTTTCTATAGTAAATTATTCAAAAAATAATTTTCAACTGTCTCAAATTTTAAGTGCGCCAGGGATTGCCTTTTCTATAGTAAAAAAATAATTTTTTACTGTCGCAAATTTCAAATCCGCCAGGGATTGCCTTTTCTATAGTAAATTATTCAAAAAATTATTTTTTACAATCGGAAGTTTTAATTGCGCCAGAGATTGCCTTTTCTATAGTAAATTTTGGAAAAAAATAATTTTCAACTGTCGCAAATTTCAAATCCGCCAGGGATTGCCTTTTCTATAGTAAATTATTCAAAAAATAATTTTTTACTATCGTAAGTTTTAATTGCGCCAGGGATTGTCTTTTCTATAGTAAATTATTCAAAAAATAATTTTCTACTGTCGCAAATTTTAATTACGCCAGGGATTGCCTTTTCTATAGCAAATTATTCACAAAATAATTTTCAACTGTCGCAAATTTTAATTACGCCAGGGATTGCCTTTTCTATAGTAAATTATTCAAAAAATAATTTTTTACTGTCGCAAATTTTAAATACGCCAGGGATTGCCATTTCTATAGTAAATTATTCAAAAAATAATTTGCAACTGTCGCAAATTTTAATAGCGCCAGGGATTGTCTTTTCTATAGTAAATTATTTAAAAAATAATTTTTTACTGTCGCAAATTTCAAATCCGCTAGGGATTGCCTTTTCTATAGTAAATCATTCAAAAAATAATTTTCTACTGTCGCAAATTTTAATTACGCCAGGGATTTCCTTTTCTATAGTAAATTATTCAAAAAATAATTTTCAACTGTCGCAAATTTTAATTGCGCCAGGGATTGCCTTTTCTATAGTAAATTATTCAAAAAATAATTTTTTACTGTCGCAAATTTCAAATCCGCCAGGGATTGCCTTTTCTATACTAAATTATTCAAAAAATTATTTTTTACAATCGCAAGTTTTAATTGCGCCAGAGATTGCCTTTTCTATAGTAAATTTTGGAAAAAAAATAATTTTCAACTGTCGCAAATTTCAAATCCGCCAGGGATTGCCTTTTCTATAGTAAATTATTCAAAAAATAATTTTTTACTATCGCAAGTTTTAATTGCGCCAGGGATTGCCCTTTCTATAGTAAATTATTCAAAAAATAATTTTCTACTGTCGCAAATTTTAATTACGCCAGGGATTGCCTTTTCTATAGCAAATTATTCACAAAATAATTTTCAACTGTCGCAAATTTTAATTACGCCAGGGATTGCCTTTTCTATAGTAAATTATTCAAAAAATAATTTTTTACTGTCGCAAATTTTAAATACGCCAGGGATTGCCATTTCTATAGTAAATTATTCAAAAAATAATTTTCAACTGTCGCAAATTTTAATTGCGCCAGGGATTGTCTTTTCTATAGTAAATTATTTAAAAAATAATTTTTTACTGTCGCAAGTTTTAATTGCGCCAGGGATTGCCTTTTCTATAGTAAATTTTGCAAAAAAATAATTTTCAACTGTAGCAAATTTCAAATCCGCCAGGGATTGCCTTTTCTATAGTAAATTATTCAAAAAATAATTTTTTACTATCGCAAGTTTTAATTGCGCCAGGGATTGCCTCTTCTATAGTAAATTATTCAAAAAATAATTTTCTACTGTCGCAAATTTTAATTACGCCAGGGATTTCCTTTTCTATAGTAAATTATTCAAAAAATAATTTTCAACTGTCGCAAATTTTAATTACGCCAGGGATTGCCTTTTCTATAGTAAACTTTTCAAAAAATAATTTTCAACTGTCGCAAATTTCAAATCCGCCAGGGATTGCCTTTTCTATAGTAAATTATTCAAAAAATAATTTTCAAATGTCACAAATTTCAAATCCGCCAGGGATTGCCTTTTCTATAGTAAATTATTCAAAAAATAATTTTTTACTATCGCAAGTTTTAATTGCGCCAGGGATTGCCTTTTCTATAGTAAATTATTCAAAAAATAATTTTTTACTGTCGCAAATTTTAATTACGCCAGGGATTGCCTTTTCTATAGTAAATTATTCAAAAAATAATTTTTTACTGTCGCAAATTTTAATTACGCCAGGGATTGCCATTTCTATAGTAAATTATTCAAAAAATAATTTTCAACTGTCGCAAATTTTAATTGCGCCAGGGATTGCCTTTTCTATAGTAAATTATTCAAAAAATAATTTTCTACTGTCGCAAATTTTAATTACGCCAGGGATTGCCTTTTCTATAGTAAATTATTCAAAAAATAATTTTCAACTGTCGCAAATTTTAATTACGCCAGGGATTGCCTTTTCTATAGTAAATTATTCAAAAAATAATTTTTTACTGTCGCAAGTTTTAATTGCGCCAGGGATTGCCTTTTCTATAGTAAATTTTGCAAAAAAATAATTTTCAACTGTAGCAAATTTCAAATCCGCCAGGGATTGCCTTTTCTATAGTAAATTATTCAAAAAATAATTTTTTACTATCGCAAGTTTTAATTGCGCCAGGGATTGCCTCTTCTATAGTAAATTATTCAAAAAATAATTTTCTACTGTCGCAAATTTTAATTACGCCAGGGATTTCCTTTTCTATAGTAAATTATTCAAAAAATAATTTTCAACTGTCGCAAATTTTAATTACGCCAGGGATTGCCTTTTCTATAGTAAACTTTTCAAAAAATAATTTTCAACTGTCGCAAATTTCAAATCCGCCAGGGATTGCCTTTTCTATAGTAAATTATTCAAAAAATAATTTTCAAATGTCACAAATTTCAAATCCGCCAGGGATTGCCTTTTCTATAGTAAATTATTCAAAAAATAATTTTTTACTATCGCAAGTTTTAATTGCGCCAGGGATTGCCTTTTCTATAGTAAATTATTCAAAAAATAATTTTTTACTGTCGCAAATTTTAATTACGCCAGGGATTGCCTTTTCTATAGTAAATTATTCAAAAAATAATTTTTTACTGTCGCAAATTTTAATTACGCCAGGGATTGCCATTTCTATAGTAAATTATTCAAAAAATAATTTTCAACTGTCGCAAATTTTAATTGCGCCAGGGATTGCCTTTTCTATAGTAAATTATTCAAAAAATAATTTTCTACTGTCGCAAATTTTAATTACGCCAGGGATTGCCTTTTCTATAGTAAATTATTCAAAAAATAATTTTCAACTGTCGCAAATTTTAATTACGCCAGGGATTGCCTTTTCTATAGTAAATTATTCAAAAAATAATTTTTTACTGTCGCAAATTTTAAATACGCCAGGGATTGCCTTTTCTATAGTAAATTATGCAAAAAATAATTTTCAACTGTCGCAAATTTTAATTGCGCCAGGGATTGCCTTTTCTATAATAAATTATTCAACAAATAATTTTTTACTGTCGCAAATTTTAAATATCCCAGGGATTGCCTTTTCTATAGTAAATTATTCAAAAAATAATTTTATACTGTCGCAAATTTTGAGTGCGCCAGGGATTGCCTTTTATATAGTAAATTATTCAAAAAATAATTTTCAACTGTCGCAAATTTTAATTGCGCCAGGGATTGCCTTTTCTATAGTAAATTATTCAAAAAATAATTTTCAACTGTCGCAAATTTTAAATACGCGAGGGATTGCCTTTTCTATAGTAAATTATTCAAAAAATAATTTTCAACTGTCGCAAATTTTAATTGCGCCAGGGATTGCCTTTTCTATAGTAAATTATTCAAAAAATAATTTTCAACTGTCGCAAATTTTAATTGCGCCAGGGATTGCCTTTTCTATAGTAAATTATTCAAAAAATATATTTCAACTGTAGCAAATTTTAATTACGCCAGGGATTGCCTTTTCTATAGTAAATTATTCAAAATATAATTTTCTACTGTCGCAAATTTTAATTACGCCAGGGATTGCCTTTTCTATAGTAAATTATTCAAAACATAATTTTCTACTGTCGCAAATTTTAATTACTTACGCCAGGGATTGCCTTTTCTATAGTAAATTATTCAAAAAATAATTTTCTACTGTCGCAAATTTTAATTACGCCAGGGATTGCCTTTTCTATAGTAAATTATTCAAAGAATAATTTTCTACTGTCGCAAATTTTAATTACGCCAGGGATTGCCTTTGCTATAGTAAATTATTCAAAAAATAATTTTCAACTGTCGCAAATTTTAATTACGCCAGGGATTTCCTTTTCTATAGTAAATTATTCAAAAAATAATTTTCAACTGTCGCAAATTTTAATTACGCCAGGGATTGCCTTTTCTATAGTAAATTATTCAAAAAATAATTTTCTACTGTCGCAAATTTTAATTACGCCAGGGATTGCCTTTTCTATAGTGAATTATTCAAAAAATAATTTTCTACTGTCGCAAATTTTAAATATCCCAGGGATTGCATTTTCTATAGTAAATTATTCAAAAAATAATTTTCAACTGTCGCAAATTTTAATTACGCCAGGGATTGCCTTTCTATAGTAAATTATTCAAAAAATAATTTTCAATTGTCGCAAATTTTAATTACGCCAGGGATTGCCTTTTCTATAGTAAATTATTCAAAAAATAATTTTCAACTGTCGCAAATTTTAATTACGCCAGGGATTGCCTTTTCTATAGTAAACTTTTCAAAAAATAATTTTCAACTGTCGCAAATTTCAAATCCGCCAGGGTTGGCCTTTTCTATAGTAAATTTTGCAAAAAATAATTTTCAACTGTCGCAAATTTTAATTACGCCAGGGATTGCCTTTTCTATAGTAAACTTTTCAAAAAATAATTTTCTACTGTCGCAAATTTTAATTACGCCAGGGATTGCCTTTTCTATAGTAAATTATTCAAAAAATAATTTTCTACTGTCGCAAATTTTAAATATCCCAGGGATTGCCTTTTCTATAGTAAATTATTCAAAAAATAATTTTTTACTGTCGCAAATTTTAAGTGCGCCAGGGATTGCCTTTTCTATAGTAAATTATTCAAAAAATAATTTTCAACTGTTGCAAATTTTAATTACGCCAGGGATTGCCTTTTCTATAGTAAATTATTCAAAAAATAATTTTCAACTGTCGCAAATTTTAATTGCGCCAGGGATTGTCTTTTCTATAGTAAATTATTTAAAAAATAATTTTTTACTGTCGCAAGTTTTAATTGCGCCAGGGATTGCCTTTTCTATAGTAAATTTTGCAAAAAAATAATTTTCAACTGTAGCAAATTTCAAATCCGCCAGGGATTGCATTTTCTATAGTAAATTATTCAAAAAATAATTTTTTACTATCGCAAGTTTTAATTGCGCCAGGGATTGCCTTTTCTATAGTAAATTATTCAAAAAATAATTTTCTACTGTCGCAAATTTTAATTACGCCAGGGATTTCCTTTTCTATAGTAAATTATTCAAAAAATAATTTTCAACTGTCTCAAATTTTAAGTGCGCCAGGGATTGCCTTTTCTATAGTAAAAAAATAATTTTTTACTGTCGCAAATTTCAAATCCGCCAGGGATTGCCTTTTCTATAGTAAATTATTCAAAAAATTATTTTTTACAATCGGAAGTTTTAATTGCGCCAGAGATTGCCTTTTCTATAGTAAATTTTGGAAAAAAATAATTTTCAACTGTCGCAAATTTCAAATCCGCCAGGGATTGCCTTTTCTATAGTAAATTATTCAAAAAATAATTTTTTACTATCGTAAGTTTTAATTGCGCCAGGGATTGTCTTTTCTATAGTAAATTATTCAAAAAATAATTTTCTACTGTCGCAAATTTTAATTACGCCAGGGATTGCCTTTTCTATAGCAAATTATTCACAAAATAATTTTCAACTGTCGCAAATTTTAATTACGCCAGGGATTGCCTTTTCTATAGTAAATTATTCAAAAAATAATTTTTTACTGTCGCAAATTTTAAATACGCCAGGGATTGCCATTTCTATAGTAAATTATTCAAAAAATAATTTGCAACTGTCGCAAATTTTAATAGCGCCAGGGATTGTCTTTTCTATAGTAAATTATTTAAAAAATAATTTTTTACTGTCGCAAATTTCAAATCCGCTAGGGATTGCCTTTTCTATAG
Source organism: Dioctria linearis (assembly GCA_963930735.1). Classification (NCBI taxonomy): domain Eukaryota; kingdom Metazoa; phylum Arthropoda; class Insecta; order Diptera; family Asilidae; genus Dioctria; species Dioctria linearis. The sequence goes on from CAWVNZ010001229.1 coordinate 26,581, forward strand.
TAAATCATTCAAAAAATAATTTTCTACTGTCGCAAATTTTAATTACGCCAGGGATTTCCTTTTCTATAGTAAATTATTCAAAAAATAATTTTCAACTGTCGCAAATTTTAATTGCGCCAGGGATTGCCTTTTCTATAGTAAATTATTCAAAAAATAATTTTTTACTGTCGCAAATTTCAAATCCGCCAGGGATTGCCTTTTCTATACTAAATTATTCAAAAAATTATTTTTTACAATCGCAAGTTTTAATTGCGCCAGAGATTGCCTTTTCTATAGTAAATTTTGGAAAAAAAATAATTTTCAACTGTCGCAAATTTCAAATCCGCCAGGGATTGCCTTTTCTATAGTAAATTATTCAAAAAATAATTTTTTACTATCGCAAGTTTTAATTGCGCCAGGGATTGCCCTTTCTATAGTAAATTATTCAAAAAATAATTTTCTACTGTCGCAAATTTTAATTACGCCAGGGATTGCCTTTTCTATAGCAAATTATTCACAAAATAATTTTCAACTGTCGCAAATTTTAATTACGCCAGGGATTGCCTTTTCTATAGTAAATTATTCAAAAAATAATTTTTTACTGTCGCAAATTTTAAATACGCCAGGGATTGCCATTTCTATAGTAAATTATTCAAAAAATAATTTTCAACTGTCGCAAATTTTAATTGCGCCAGGGATTGTCTTTTCTATAGTAAATTATTTAAAAAATAATTTTTTACTGTCGCAAGTTTTAATTGCGCCAGGGATTGCCTTTTCTATAGTAAATTTTGCAAAAAAATAATTTTCAACTGTAGCAAATTTCAAATCCGCCAGGGATTGCCTTTTCTATAGTAAATTATTCAAAAAATAATTTTTTACTATCGCAAGTTTTAATTGCGCCAGGGATTGCCTCTTCTATAGTAAATTATTCAAAAAATAATTTTCTACTGTCGCAAATTTTAATTACGCCAGGGATTTCCTTTTCTATAGTAAATTATTCAAAAAATAATTTTCAACTGTCGCAAATTTTAATTACGCCAGGGATTGCCTTTTCTATAGTAAACTTTTCAAAAAATAATTTTCAACTGTCGCAAATTTCAAATCCGCCAGGGATTGCCTTTTCTATAGTAAATTATTCAAAAAATAATTTTCAAATGTCACAAATTTCAAATCCGCCAGGGATTGCCTTTTCTATAGTAAATTATTCAAAAAATAATTTTTTACTATCGCAAGTTTTAATTGCGCCAGGGATTGCCTTTTCTATAGTAAATTATTCAAAAAATAATTTTTTACTGTCGCAAATTTTAATTACGCCAGGGATTGCCTTTTCTATAGTAAATTATTCAAAAAATAATTTTTTACTGTCGCAAATTTTAATTACGCCAGGGATTGCCATTTCTATAGTAAATTATTCAAAAAATAATTTTCAACTGTCGCAAATTTTAATTGCGCCAGGGATTGCCTTTTCTATAGTAAATTATTCAAAAAATAATTTTCTACTGTCGCAAATTTTAATTACGCCAGGGATTGCCTTTTCTATAGTAAATTATTCAAAAAATAATTTTCAACTGTCGCAAATTTTAATTACGCCAGGGATTGCCTTTTCTATAGTAAATTATTCAAAAAATAATTTTTTACTGTCGCAAATTTTAAATACGCCAGGGATTGCCTTTTCTATAGTAAATTATGCAAAAAATAATTTTCAACTGTCGCAAATTTTAATTGCGCCAGGGATTGCCTTTTCTATAATAAATTATTCAACAAATAATTTTTTACTGTCGCAAATTTTAAATATCCCAGGGATTGCCTTTTCTATAGTAAATTATTCAAAAAATAATTTTATACTGTCGCAAATTTTGAGTGCGCCAGGGATTGCCTTTTATATAGTAAATTATTCAAAAAATAATTTTCAACTGTCGCAAATTTTAATTGCGCCAGGGATTGCCTTTTCTATAGTAAATTATTCAAAAAATAATTTTCAACTGTCGCAAATTTTAAATACGCGAGGGATTGCCTTTTCTATAGTAAATTATTCAAAAAATAATTTTCAACTGTCGCAAATTTTAATTGCGCCAGGGATTGCCTTTTCTATAGTAAATTATTCAAAAAATAATTTTCAACTGTCGCAAATTTTAATTGCGCCAGGGATTGCCTTTTCTATAGTAAATTATTCAAAAAATATATTTCAACTGTAGCAAATTTTAATTACGCCAGGGATTGCCTTTTCTATAGTAAATTATTCAAAATATAATTTTCTACTGTCGCAAATTTTAATTACGCCAGGGATTGCCTTTTCTATAGTAAATTATTCAAAACATAATTTTCTACTGTCGCAAATTTTAATTACTTACGCCAGGGATTGCCTTTTCTATAGTAAATTATTCAAAAAATAATTTTCTACTGTCGCAAATTTTAATTACGCCAGGGATTGCCTTTTCTATAGTAAATTATTCAAAGAATAATTTTCTACTGTCGCAAATTTTAATTACGCCAGGGATTGCCTTTGCTATAGTAAATTATTCAAAAAATAATTTTCAACTGTCGCAAATTTTAATTACGCCAGGGATTTCCTTTTCTATAGTAAATTATTCAAAAAATAATTTTCAACTGTCGCAAATTTTAATTACGCCAGGGATTGCCTTTTCTATAGTAAATTATTCAAAAAATAATTTTCTACTGTCGCAAATTTTAATTACGCCAGGGATTGCCTTTTCTATAGTGAATTATTCAAAAAATAATTTTATACTGTCGCAAATTTTAATTACGCCAGGGATTGCCTTTTCTATAGTAAATTATTCAAAAAATAATTTTTTACTGTCGCAAATTTTAAGTGCGCCAGGGATTGCCTTTTCTATAGTAAATTTTGCAAAAAATAATTTTCTACTGTCGCAAATTTTAATTACGCCAGGGATTGCCTTTTCTATAGTAAATTATTCAAAAAATAATTTTCAACTGTCGCAAATTTTAATTGCGCCAGGGATTGCCTTTTCTATAGTAAATTATTCAAAAAATAATTTTCTACTGTCGCAAATTTTAATTACGCCAGGGATTGCCTTTTCTATAGTAAATTATTCAAAAAATAATTTTTTACTATCGCAAGTTTTAATTGCGCCAGGGATTGCCTTTTCTATAGTAAATTATTCAAAAAATAATTTTTTACTGTCGCAAATTTTAATTACGCCAGGGATTGCCTTTTCTATAGTAAATTTTGCAAAAAATAATTTTCAACTGTCGCAAATTTCAAATCCGCCAGGGATTGCCTTTTCTATAGTAAATTATTCAAAAAATAATTTTCTACTGTCGCAAATTTTAATTACGCGAGGGATTGCCTTTTCTATAGAAAATTATTCAAAAAATAATTTTCTACTGTCGCAAATTTTAATTACGCCAGGGATTGCCTTTTCTATAGTAAACTTTTCAAAAAATAATTTTCTACTGTCGCAAATTTTAATTACGCCAGGGATTGCCTTTTCTATAGTAAATTTTGCAAAAAATAATTTTCAACTGTCGCAAATTTTAATTACGCCAGGGATTGCCTTTTCTATAGTAAACTTTTCAAAAAATAATTTTCAACGGTCGCAAATTTCAAATCCGCCAGGGATTGCCTTTTCTACAGTAAATTTTGCAAAAAATAATTTTCTACTGTCGCAAATTTTAATTACGCCAGGGATTGCCTTTTCTATAGTAAACTTTTCAAAAAATAATTTTTTACTGTCGCAAATTTTAAATACGCCAGGGATTGCCTTTTCTATAGTAAATTATTCAAAAAATAATTTTCAACTGTCGCAAATTTTAATTACGCCAGGGATTGCCTTTCTATAGTAAATTATTCAAAAAATAATTTTCAATTGTCGCAAATTTTACTTACGCCAGGGATTGCCTTTTCTATAGTAAATTATTCAAAAAATAATTTTCAACTGTCGCAAATTTTAATTACGCCAGGGATTGCCTTTTCTATAGAAAACTTTTCAAAAAATAATTTTCAACTGTCGCAAATTTCAAATCCGCCAGGGATTGCCTTTTCTATAGTAAGTTTTGCAAAAAATAATTTTCAACTGTCGCAAATTTTAATTACGCCAGGGATTGCCTTTTCTATAGTAAACTTTTCAAAAAATAATTTTCTACTGTCGCAAATTTTAATTACGCCAGGGATTGCCTTTTCTATAGTAAATTATTCAAAAAATAATTTTCTACTGTCGCAAATTTTAAATATCCCAGGGACTGCCTTTTCTATAGTAAATTATTCAAAAAATTATTTTTTACTGTCGCAAATTTTAAGTGCGCCAGGGATTGCCTTTTCTATAGTAAATTATTCAAAAAATAATTTTCAACTGTCGCAAATTTTAATTACGCCAGGGATTGCCTTTTCTATAGTAAATTTTGCAAAAAATAATTTTCTACTGTCGCAAATTTTAATTACGCCAGGGATTGCCTTTTCTATAGTAAATTATTCAAAAAATAATTTTCAACTGTCGCAAATTTTAATTGCGCCAGGGATTGCCTTTTCTATAGTAAATTATTCAAAAAATAATTTTCTACTGTCGCAAATTTTAATTACGCCAGGGATTGCCTTTTCTATAGTAAATTATTCAAAAAATAATTTTTTACTATCGCAAGTTTTAATTGCGCCAGGGATTGCCTTTTCTATAGTAAATTATTCAAAAAATAATTTTTTACTGTCGCAAATTTTAATAACGCCAGGGATTGCCTTTTCTATAGTAAATTTTGCAAAAAATAATTTTCAACTGTCGCAAATTTCAAATCCGCCAGGGATTGCCTTTTCTATAGTAAATTATTCAAAAAATAATTTTCTACTGTCGCAAATTTTAATTACGCGAGGGATTGCCTTTTCTATAGAAAATTATTCAAAAAATAATTTTCTACTGTCGCAAATTTTAATTACGCCAGGGATTGCCTTTTCTATAGTAAACTTTTCAAAAAATAATTTTCTACTGTCGCAAATTTTAATTACGCCAGGGATTGCCTTTTCTATAGTAAATTTTGCAAAAAATAATTTTCAATTGTCGCAAATTTTATGTACGCCAGGGATTGCCTTTTCTATAGTAAACTTTTCAAAAAATAATTTTCAACGGTCGCAAATTTCAAATCCGCCAGGGATTGCCTTTTCTACAGTAAATTTTGCAAAAAATAATTTTCTACTGTCGCAAATTTTAATTACGCCAGGGATTGCCTTTTCTATAGTAAATTTCTCACAAATTAATTTTTTACTGTCGCAAATTTTAATTGCGCCAGGGATTGCCTTTTCTATAGTAAACTTTTCAAAAAATAATTTTGTACTGTCGCAAATTTTAATTACGCCAGGGATTGCCTTTTCTATAGTAAATTATTCAAAAAATAATTTTCTACTGTCGCAAATTTTAATTGCGACAGGGATTGCCTTTTCTACAGAAAATTTTTCAAAAATTAATTTTTTACTGTCGCAAATTTTAAATACGCCAGGGATTGCCTTTTCTATAGTAAATTATTCAAAAAATAATTTTCTACTGTCGCAAATTTTAAGTGCGCCAGGGATTGCCTTTTCTATAGTAAACTTTTCAAAAAATAATTTTTTACTGTCGCAAATTTTAAATACGCCAGGGATTGCCTTTTCTATAGTAAATTATTCAAAAAATAATTTTCAACTGTCGCAAATTTTAATTACGCCAGGGATTGCCTTTCTATAGTAAATTATTCAAAAAATAATTCTCAATTGTCGCAAATTTTACTTACGCCAGGGATTGCCTTTTCTATAGTAAATTATTCAAAAAATAATTTTCAACTGTCGCAAATTTTAATTACGCCAGGGATTGCCTTTTCTATAGTAAACTTTTCAAAAAATAATTTTCAACTGTCGCAAATTTCAAATCCGCCAGGGATTGCCTTTTCTACAGTAAATTTTGCAAAAAATAATTTTCAACTGTCGCAAATTTTAATTACGCCAGGGATTGCCTTTTCTATAGTAAACTTTTCAAAAAATAATTTTCTACTGTCGCAAATTTTAATTACGCCAGGGATTGCCTTTTCTATAGTAAACTTTTCAAAAAATAATTTCCTACTGTCGCAAATTTTAATTAATCCAGGGATTGCCTATTCTATAGTAAATTATTCAAAAAATAATTTTCAACTGTCGCAAATTTTAAGTGAGCCAGGGATTGCCTTTTCTATAGTAAATTTTGCAAAAAATAATTTTCAACTGTCGCAAATTTTAATTACGCCAGGGATTGCCTTTTCTATAGTAAACTTTTCAAAAAATAATTTTCTACTGTCGCAAATTTTAATTACGCCAGGGATTGCCTTTTCTATAATAAATTATTCAAAAATAATTTTCAACTGTCGCAAATTTTAATTGCGCCAGGGATTGCCTTTTCTATAGTAAATTATTCAAAAAATAATTTTTTACTGTCGCAAATTTCAAATCCGCCAGGGATTGCCTTTTCTATAGTAAATTATTCAAAAAATAATTTTTTAATATCGCAAGTTTTAATTGCGCCAGGGATTGCCTTTTCTATAGTAAATTTTGCAAAAAAATAATTTTCAAATGTCGCAAATTTCAAATCCGCCAGGGATTGCCTTTTCTATAGTAAATTATTCAAAAAATAATTTTTTACTATAGCAAGTTTTAATTGCGCCAGGGATTGCCTTTTCTACAGTAAATTTTTCAAAAAATAATTTTCTACTGTCGCAAATTTTAATTACGCCAGGGATTGCCTTTTCTATAGCAAATTATTCGCAAAATAATTTTCAACTGTCGCAAATTTTAATTACGCCAGGGATTGCCTTTTCTATAGTAAATTATTCAAAAAATAATTTTTTACTGTCGCAAATTTTAAATACGCCAGGGATTGCCATTTCTATAGTAAATTATTCAAAAAATAATTTTCAACTGTCGCAAATTTTAATTGCGCCAGGGATTGTCTTTTCTATAGTAAATTATTTAAAAAATAATTTTTTACTGTCGCAAGTTTTAATTGCGCCAGGGTTTGCCTTTTCTATAGTAAATTTTGCAAAAAAATAATTTTCAACTGTAGCAAATTTCAAATCCGCCAGGGATTGCCTTTTCTATAGTAAATTATTCAAAAAATAATTTTTTACTATCGCAAGTTTTAATTGCGCCAGGGATTGCCTTTTCTATAGTAAACTTTTCAAAAAATAATTTTTTACTGTCGCAAATTTTAAATACGCCAGGGATTGCCTTTTCTATAGTAAATTATTCAAAAAATAATTTTCAACTGTCGCAAATTTTAATTACGCCAGGGATTGCCTTTCTATAGTAAATTATTCAAAAAATAATTTTTTACTGTCGAAAATTGTAATTACGCCAGGGATTGCCTTTTCTATAGTAAATTATTCAAAAAATAATTTTCAACTGTCGCAAATTTTAATTACGCCAGGGATTTCCTTTTCTATAGTAAATTATTCAAAAAATAATTTTCAACTGTCGCAAATTTTAATTACGCCAGGGATTGCCTTTTCTATAGTAAATTATTCAAAGAATAATTTTCTACTGTCGCAAATTTTAATTACGCCAGGGATTGCCTTTGCTATAGTAAATTATTCAAAAAATAATTTTCTACTGTCGCAAATTTTAATTACGCCAGGGATTGCCTTTTCTATAGTAAATTATTCAAAACATAATTTTTTACTGTCGCAAATTTCAAATCCGACAGGGATTGCCTTTTCTATAGTAAATTATTCAAAAAATTATTTTTTACAATCGCAAGTTTTAATTGCGCCAGAGATTGCCTTTTCTATAGTAAATTTTGGAAAAAAATAATTTTCAACTGTCGCAAATTTCAAATCCGCCAGGGATTGCCTTTTCTATAGTAAATTATTCAAAAAATAATTTTTTACTATCGCAAGTTTTAATTGCGCCAGGGATTGCCTTTTCTATAGTAAATTATTCAAAAAATAATTTTCTACTGTCGCAAATTTTAATTACGCCAGGGATTGCCTTTTCTATAGCAAATTATTCGCAAAATAATTTTCAACTGTCGCAAATTTTAATTACGCCAGGGATTGCCTTTTCTATAGTAAATTATTCAAAAAATAATTTTCAACTGTCGCAAATTTTAAATATCCCAGGGATTGCCTTTTCTATAGTAAATTATCCAAAAAATAATTTTATACTGTCGCAAATTTTGAGTGCGCCAGGGATTGCCTTTTCTATAGTAAATTATTCAAAAAATAATTTTCAACTGTCGCAAATTTTAATTGCGCCAGGGATTGCCTTTTCTATAGTAAATTATTCAAAAAATAATTTTCAACTGTCGCAAATTTTAAATACGCGAGGGATTGCCTTTTCTATAGTAAATTATTCAAAAAATAATTTTCAACTGTCGCAAATTTTAATTGCGCCAGGGATTGCCTTTTCTATAGTAAATTATTCAAAAAATAATTTTCAACTGTCGCAAATTTTAATTGCGCCAGGGATTGCCTTTTCTATAGTAAATTATTCAAAAAATAAATTTCAACTGTCGCAAATTTTAATTACGCCAGGGATTGCCTTTTCTATAGTAAATTATTCAAAATATAATTTTCTACTGTCGCAAATTTTAATTACGCCAGGGATTGCCTTTTCTATAGTAAATTATTCAAAACATAGTTTTCTACTGTCGAAAATTTTAATTACTTACGCCAGGGATTGCCTTTTCTATAGTAAATTATTCAAAAAATAATTTTCTACTGTCGCAAATTTTAATTACGCCAGGGATTGCCTTTTCTATAGTAAATTATTCAAAGAATAATTTTCTACTGTCGCAAATTTTAATTACGCCAGGGATTGCCTTTGCTATAGTAAATTATTCAAAAAATAATTTTCAACTGTCGCAAATTTTAATTACGCCAGGGATTGCCTTTTCTATAGTAAATTTTGCAAAAAATAATTTTCAACTGTCGCAAATTTTAATTACGCCAGGGATTGCCTTTTCTATAGTAAATTATTCAAAAAATAATTTTTTACTGTCGCAAATTTTAAGTGCGCCAGGGATTGCCTTTTCTATAGTAAATTTTGCAAAAAATAATTTTCTACTGTCGCAAATTTTAATTACGCCAGGGATTGCCTTTTCTATAGTAAATTATTCAAAAAATAATTTTCAACTGTCGCAAATTTTAATTGCGCCAGGGATTGCCTTTTCTATAGTAAATTATTCAAAAAATAATTTTCTACTGTCGCAAATTTTAATTACGCCAGGGATTGCCTTTTCTATAGTAAATTATTCAAAAAATAATTTTTTACTATCGCAAGTTTTAATTGCGCCAGGGATTGCCTTTTCTATAGAAAATTATTCAAAAAATAATTTTCTACTGTCGCAAATTTTAATTACGCCAGGGATTGCCTTTTCTATAGTAAACTTTTCAAAAAATAATTTTCTACTGTCGCAAATTTTAATTACGCCAGGGATTGCCTTTTCTATAGTAAATTTTGCAAAAAATAATTTTCAACTGTCGCAAATTTTAATTACGCCAGGGATTGCCTTTTCTATAGTAAACTTTTCAAAAAATAATTTTCAACGGTCGCAAATTTCAAATCCGCCAGGGATTGCCTTTTCTACAGTAAATTTTGCAAAAAATAATTTTCTACTGTCGCAAATTTTAATTACGCCAGGGATTGCCTTTTCTATAGTAAACTTTTCAAAAAATAATTTTTTACTGTCGCAAATTTTAAATACGCCAGGGATTGCCTTTTCTATAGTAAATTATTCAAAAAATAATTTTCAACTGTCGCAAATTTTAATTACGCCAGGGATTGCCTTTCTATAGTAAATTATTCAAAAAATAATTTTCAATTGTCGCAAATTTTACTTACGCCAGGGATTGCCTTTTCTATAGTAAATTATTCAAAAAATAATTTTCAACTGTCGCAAATTTTAATTTCGCCAGGGATTGCCTTTTCTATAGTAAACTTTTCTAAAAATAATTTTCAACTGTCGCAAATTTCAAATCCGCCAGGGATTGCCTTTTCTATAGTAAATTATTCAAAAAATAATTTTCAACTGTCGCAAATTTTAATTGCGCCAGGGATTGCCTTTTCTATAGTAAATTATTCAAAAAATAATTTTCTACTGTCGCAAATTTTAATTACGCCAGGGATTGCCTTTTCTATAGTAAATTATTCAAAAAATAATTTTTTACTATCGCAAGTTTTAATTGCGCCAGGGTTTGCCTTTTCTATAGTAAATTATTCAAAAAATAATTTTTTACTGTCGCAAATTTTAATTACGCCAGGGATTGCCTTTTCTATAGTAAATTTTGCAAAAAATAATTTTCAACTGTCGCAAATTTCAAATCCACCAGGGATTGCCTTTTCTATAGTAAATTATTCAAAAAATAATTTTCTACTGTCGCAAATTTTAATTACGCGAGGGATTGCCTTTTCTATAGAAAATTATTCAAAAAATAATTTTCTACTGTCGCAAATTTTAATTACGCCAGGGATTGCCTTTTCTATAGTAAACTTTTCAAAAAATAATTTTCTACTGTCGCAAATTTTAATTACGCCAGGGATTGCCTTTTCTATAGTAAATTATTCAAAAAATAATTTTCAACTGTCGCAAATTTTAATTGCGCCAGGGATTGCCTTTTCTATAGTAAATTATTCAAAAAATAATTTTTTACTGTCGCAAATTTTAATTACGCCAGGGATTGCCTTTTCTATAGTAAATTTTGCAAAAAATAATTTTCAACTGTCGCAAATTTTAATTACGCCAGGGATTGCCTTTTCTATAGTAAATTATTCAAAAAATAATTTTTTACTGTCGCAAATTTTAAGTGCGCCAGGGATTGCCTTTTCTATAGTAAATTTTGCAAAAAATAATTTTCTACTGTCGCAAATTTTAATTACGCCAGGGATTGCCTTTTCTATAGTAAATTATTCAAAAAATAATTTTCAACTGTCGCAAATTTTAATTGCGCCAGGGATTGCCTTTTCTATAGTAAATTATTCAAAAAATAATTTTCTACTGTCGCAAATTTTAATTACGCCAGGGATTGCCTTTTCTATAGTAAATTATTCAAAAAATAATTTTTTACTATCGCAAGTTTTAATTGCGCCAGGGATTGCCATTTCTATAGAAAATTATTCAAAAAATAATTTTCTACTGTCGCAAATTTTAATTACGCCAGGGATTGCCTTTTCTATAGTAAACTTTTCAAAAAATAATTTTCTACTGTCGCAAATTTTAATTACGCCAGGGATTGCCTTTTCTATAGTAAATTTTGCAAAAAATAATTTTCAACTGTCGCAAATTTTAATTACGCCAGGGATTGCCTTTTCTATAGTAAACTTTACAAAAAATAATTTTCAACGGTCGCAAATTTCAAATCCGCCAGGGATTGCCTTTTCTACAGTAAATTTTGCAAAAAATAATTTTCTACTGTCGCAAATTTTAATTACGCCAGGGATTGCCTTTTCTATAGTAAACTTTTCAAAAAATAATTTTTTACTGTCGCAAATTTTAAATACGCCAGGGATTGCCTTTTCTATAGTAAATTATTCAAAAAATAATTTTCAACTGTCGCAAATTTTAATTACGCCAGGGATTGCCATTCTATAGTAAATTATTCAAAAAATAATTTTCAATTGTCGCAAATTTTACTTACGCCAGGGATTGCCTTTTCTATAGTAAATTATTCAAAAAATAATTTTCAACTGTCGCAAATTTTAATTTCGCCAGGGATTGCCTTTTCTATAGTAAACTTTTCAAAAAATAATTTTCAACTGTCGCAAATTTCAAATCCGCCAGGGATTGCCTTTTCTATAGTAAGTTTTGCAAAAAATAATTTTCAACTGTCGCAAATTTTAATTACGCCAGGGATTGCCTTTTCTATAGTAAACTTTTCAAAAAATAATTTTCTACTGTCGCAAATTTTAATTACACCAGGGATTGCCTTTTCTATAGTAAATTATTCAAAAAATAATTTTCTACTGTCGCAAATTTTAAATATCCCAGGGACTGCCTTTTCTATAGTAAATTATTCAAAAAATAATTTTTTACTGTCGCAAATTTTAAGTGCGCCAGGGATTGCCTTTTCTATAGTAAATTATTCAAAAAATAATTTTCAACTGTCGCAAATTTTAATTACGCCAGGGATTGCCTTTTCTATAGTAAATTTTGCAAAAATAATTTTCTACTGTCGCAAATTTTAATTACGCCAGGGATTGCCTTTTCTATAGTAAATTATTCAAAAAATAATTTTCAACTGTCGCAAATTTTAATTGCGCCAGGGATTGCCTTTTCTATAGTAAATTATTCAAAAAATAATTTTCTACTGTCGCAAATTTTAATTACGCCAGGGATTGCCTTTTCTATAGTAAATTATTCAAAAAATAATTTTTTACTATCGCAAGTTTTAATTGCGCCAGGGATTGCCTTTTCTATAGTAAATTATTCAAAAAATAATTTTTTACTGTCGCAAATTTTAATTACGCCAGGGATTGCCTTTTCTATAGTAAATTTTGCAAAAAATAATTTTCAACTGTCGCAAATTTCAAATCCGCCAGGGATTGCCTTTTCTATAGTAAATTATTCAAAAAATAATTTTCTACTGTCGCAAATTTTAATTACGCGAGGGATTGCCTTTTCTATAGAAAATTATTCAAAAAATAATTTTCTACTGTCGCAAATTTTAATTACGCCAGGGATTGCCTTTTCTATAGTAAACTTTTCAAAAAATAATTTTCTACTGTCGCAAATTTTAATTACGCCAGGGATTGCCTTTTCTATAGTAAATTTTGCAAAAAATAATTTTCAACTGTCGCAAATTTTAATTACGCCAGGGATTGCCTTTTCTATAGTAAACTTTTCAAAAAATAATTTTCAACGGTCGCAAATTTCAAATCCGCCAGGGATTGCCTTTTCTACAGTAAATTTTGCAAAAAATAATTTTCTACTGTCGCAAATTTTAATTACGCCAGGGATTGCCTTTTCTATAGTAAATTTCTCACAAATTAATTTTTTACTGTCGCAAATTTTAATTGCGCCAGGGATTGCCTTTTCTATAGTAAACTTTTCAAAAAATAATTTTGTACTGTCGCAAATTTTAATTACGCCAGGGATTGCCTTTTCTATAGTAAATTATTCAAAAAATAATTTTCTACTGTCGCAAATTTTAATTGCGACAGGGATTGCCTTTTCTACAGTAAATTTTTCAAAAATTAATTTTTTACTGTCGCAAATTTTAAATACGCCAGGGATTGCCTTTTCTATAGTAAATTATTCAAAAAATAATTTTCTACTGTCGCAAATTTTAAGTGCGCCAGGGATTGCCTTTTCTATAGTAAACTTTTCAAAAAATAATTTTTTACTGTCGCAAATTTTAAATACGCCAGGGATTGCCTTTTCTATAGTAAATTATTCAAAAAATAATTTTCAACTGTCGCAAATTTTAATTACGCCAGGGATTGCCTTTCTATAGTAAATTATTCAAAAAAAAATTTTCAATTGTCGCAAATTTTACTTACGCCAGGGATTGCCTTTTCTATAGTAAATTATTCAAAAAATAATTTTCAACTGTCGCAAATTTTAATTACGCCAGGGATTGCCTTTTCTATAGTAAACTTTTCAAAAAATAATTTTCAACTGTCGCAAATTTCAAATCCGCCAGGGATTGCCTTTTCTACAGTAAATTTTGCAAAAAATAATTTTCAACTGTCGCAAATTTTAATTACGCCAGGGATTGCCTTTTCTATAGTAAACTTTTCAAAAATAATTTTCTACTGTCGCAAATTTTAATTACGCCAGGGATTGCCTTTTCTATAGTAAACTTTTCAAAAAATAATTTCCTACTGTCGCAAATTTTAATTAATCCAGGGATTGCCTATTCTATAGTAAATTATTCAAGAAATAATTGTCAACTGTCGCAAATTTTAAGTGCGCCAGGGATTGCCTTTTCTATAGTAAATTTTGCAAAAAATAATTTTCAACTGTCGCAAATTTTAATTACGCCAGGGATTGCCTTTGCCTATAGTAAATTATTCAAAAAATAATTTTCAACTGTCGCAAATTTTAATTACGCCAGGGATTGCCTTTTCTATAGTAAATTTTGCAAAAAATAATTTTCTACTGTCGCAAATTTTAATTACGCCAGGATTGCCTTTTCTATAGTAAATTATTCAAAACATAGTTTTCTACTGTCGAAAATTTTAATTACTTACGCCAGGGATTGCCTTTTTCTATAGTAAATTATTCAAAAAATAATTTTCTACTGTCGAAAATTTTAATTACGCCAGGGATTGCCTTTTCTATAGTAAATTATTCAAAGAATAATTTTCTACTGTCGCAAATTTTAATTACGCCAGGGATTGCCTTTGCTATAGTAAATTATTCAAAAAATAATTTTCAACTGTCGCAAATTTTAATTACGCCAGGGATTGCCTTTTCTATAGTAAATTTTGCAAAAAATAATTTTCAACTGTCGCAAATTTTAATTACGCCAGGGATTGCCTTTTCTATAGTAAATTATTCAAAAAATAATTTTTTACTGTCGCAAATTTTAAGTGCGCCAGGATTGCCTTTTCTATAGTAAATTTTGCAAAAAAATAATTTTCTACTGTCGCAAATTTTAATTACGCCAGGGATTGCCTTTTCTATAGTAAATTATTCAAAAATAATTTTCAACTGTCGCAAATTTTAATTGCGCCAGGGATTGCCTTTTCTATAGTAAATTATTCAAAAAATAATTTTCTACTGTCGCAAATTTTAATTACGCCAGGGATTGCCTTTTCTATAGTAAATTATTCAAAAAATAATTTTTTACTATCGCAAGTTTTAATTGCGCCAGGGATTGCCTTTTCTATAGAAAATTATTCAAAAAATAATTTTCTACTGTCGCAAATTTTAATTACGCCAGGGATTGCCTTTTCTATAGTAAACTTTTCAAAAAATAATTTTCTACTGTCGCAAATTTTAATTACGCCAGGGATTGCCTTTTCTATAGTAAATTTTGCAAAAAATAATTTTCAACTGTCGCAAATTTTAATTACGCCAGGGATTGCCTTTTCTATAGTAAACTTTTCAAAAAATAATTTTCAACGGTCGCAAATTTCAAATCCGCCAGGGATTGCCTTTTCTACAGTAAATTTTGCAAAAAATAATTTTCTACTGTCGCAAATTTTAATTACGCCAGGGATTGCCTTTTCTATAGTAAACTTTTCAAAAAATAATTTTTTACTGTCGCAAATTTTAAATACGCCAGGGATTGCCTTTTCTATAGTAAATTATTCAAAAAATAATTTTCAACTGTCGCAAATTTTAATTACGCCAGGGATTGCCTTTCTATAGTAAATTATTCAAAAAATAATTTTCAATTGTCGCAAATTTTACTTACGCCAGGATTGCCTTTTCTATAGTAAATTATTCAAAAAATAATTTTCAACTGTCGCAAATTTTAATTTCGCCAGGGATTGCCTTTTCTATAGTAAACTTTTCTAAAAATAATTTTCAACTGTCGCAAATTTCAAATCCGCCAGGGATTGCCTTTTCTATAGTAAATTATTCAAAAAATAATTTTCAACTGTCGCAAATTTTAATTGCGCCAGGGATTGCCTTTTCTATAGTAAATTATTCAAAAAATAATTTTCTACTGTCGCAAATTTTAATTACGCCAGGGATTGCCTTTTCTATAGTAAATTATTCAAAAAATAATTTTTTACTATCGCAAGTTTTAATTGCGCCAGGGTTTGCCTTTTCTATAGTAAATTATTCAAAAAAATAATTTTTTACTGTCGCAAATTTTAATTACGCCAGGGATTGCCTTTTCTATAGTAAATTTTTGCAAAAATAATTTTCAACTGTCGCAAATTTCAAATCCACCAGGGATTGCCTTTTCTATAGTAAATTATTCAAAAAATAATTTTCTACTGTCGCAAATTTTAATTACGCGAGGGATTGCCTTTTCTATAGAAAATTATTCAAAAAATAATTTTCTACTGTCGCAAATTTTAATTACGCCAGGGATTGCCTTTTCTATAGTAAACTTTTCAAAAAATAATTTTCTACTGTCGCAAATTTTAATAACGCCAGGGATTGCCTTTTCTATAGTAAATTATTCAAAAAATAATTTTCAACTGTCGCAAATTTTAATTGCGCCAGGGATTGCCTTTTCTATAGTAAATTATTCAAAAAATAATTTTTTACTGTCGCAAATTTTAATTACGCCAGGGATTGCCTTTTCTATAGTAAATTTTGCAAAAAATAATTTTCAACTGTCGCAAATTTTAATTACGCCAGGGATTGCCTTTTCTATAGTAAATTATTCAAAAAATAATTTTTTACTGTCGCAAATTTTAAGTGCGCCAGGGATTGCCTTTTCTATAGTAAATTTTGCAAAAAATAATTTTCTACTGTCGCAAATTTTAATTACGCCAGGGATTGCCTTTTCTATAGTAAATTATTCAAAAAATAATTTTCAACTGTCGCAAATTTTAATTGCGCCAGGGATTGCCTTTTCTATAGTAAATTATTCAAAAAATAATTTTCTACTGTCGCAAATTTTAATTACGCCAGGGATTGCCTTTTCTATAGTAAATTATTCAAAAAATAATTTTTTTACTATCGCAAGTTTTAATTGCGCCAGGGATTGCCATTTCTATAGAAAATTATTCAAAAAATAATTTTCTACTGTCGCAAATTTTAATTACGCCAGGGATTGCCTTTTCTATAGTAAACTTTTCAAAAAATAATTTTCTACTGTCGCAAATTTTAATTACGCCAGGGATTGCCTTTTCTATAGTAAATTTTGCAAAAAAATAATTTCAACTGTCGCAAATTTTAATTACGCCAGGGATTGCCTTTTCTATAGTAAACTTTTCAAAAAATAATTTTCAACGGTCGCAAATTTCAAATCCGCCAGGGATTGCCTTTTCTACAGTAAATTTTGCAAAAAATAATTTTCTACTGTCGCAAATTTTAATTACGCCAGGGATTGCCTTTTCTATAGTAAACTTTTCAAAAAATAATTTTTTCTGTCGCAAATTTTAAATACGCCAGGGATTGCCTTTTCTATAGTAAATTATTCAAAAAATAATTTTCAACTGTCGCAAATTTTAATTACGCCAGGGATTGCCTTTCTATAGTAAATTATTCAAAAAATAATTTTCAATTGTCGCAAATTTTACTTACGCCAGGTATTGCCTTTTCTATAGTAAATTATTCAAAAAATAATTTTCAACTGTCGCAAATTTTAATTTCGCCAGGGATTGCCTTTTCTATAGTAAACTTTTCAAAAAATAATTTTCAACTGTCGCAAATTTCAAATCCGCCAGGGATTGCCTTTTCTATAGTAAGTTTTGCAAAAAATAATTTTCAACTGTCGCAAATTTTAATTA